>CM036943.2:36322975-36542887 GCA_020352615.2 Yoshiicerus persimilis | reverse complement strand
TGATTGGGATCGCAGACAAAGAAATCAATAGTCTTATGGGAATATTGGAAGCAAACCGTTTTTCTGTTCAAATCATGGAAAGCTATCCAAAATCAATGTAACGAAAAATTATAGATTTCATGGAATTTTGTTACCATCTTTCTTTAATATACATTTCTAAACGTATTGCTTTATTTCTCTAATTGTAGCTTTGCGTCATTCCTGTTACTGAAAACTTCGGAAGATTTTGGTGTTGAAATATTTCCATTGCCTCACAGCTGCGTTCCCAACACAGAGATGGTTTACTCTAAACTGAGCATAGACTTTGTGGCATCAGAAAACATAAAAATGGGTGACATGTTAACAATGAATTACCTCAATATTCCTGGAGCTTTTTTATGGCTGAGTAAATCTGATCGAAGACTTTACCTGAAAAAACGACATTACGAAAAACCGTGTCCTTGCGATATGTGTAAGGTGAACTTATCTTCTAAAATTGAATTATCGACGAATAATGAAGACGAATTTTGTCTAAGCCGAGCACTGAAATGTCACAACTGCACCTACGGTCATATGGTTCTCAACAATTTCCAAACAAAATGGAAGTGCAAAAACAGAAATTGCACCGCCTTTCTTAGTAAGAAAGAAGGCTTGGAAATAGAGATCAAGGCAGAGAAACAATTATTTTCTAAAGGTAAACTAGAAATGAGCGACATCATGAAGAAAATATCTCTCTCTCAAATTCAGCTACACCCTTGTCACAGGATCCTCCACCGAAAAGCACTAGAAGTGTTTAGAAATATTAGTGACACCTTACTTTACCTCATTGTTAACGAACATTTATCAAAACTCAGCACTACTCCAGATATTATTGCCAGTATTAGAGATTTGTGTCGCCATATATTTCAAGTCGAATTCGAATTATCAAAAAAATCAAATGAGCCATCGTTCGCTTTAGGTGAGGATATTCAATTATTAACGTCTTTGTACCTAATCGCATAAACAATGTGGACATTTAGAATTTTCTGTTCATTTCTTGATTCCTTCATTCATGTATCCTAGCTTTGTCCATGGTTATTGGAACCTATCTCGAGTTACTTACAGCCGAGGAGGTTCTACAGACAGATGCCTACATCGGAAATCTTTCTAGAATGATAACGGAAATGACCCACAGAATATACATGGGGCTTCGCTGTTTGTGGAATACATATTTAACTGAAGGATTCGAAAGTGAGTTTTGCTTACGACTTTCTAACAGTTGCTATCGTCGATTGAAAAGTGTTAAAAGCAAACTAAGCGCAAGAAATTCTTTGCCTTAAAGCAGAATTACAGTTACCAAATGAAATTAATTTGCAATAAATATTTATTATTTCGTAAATCTTGCCTTTTTAAAATCACATAATGGTTAGGATATGTGTACCTTGAAAAATGTATATAATATGAACTCATGTGTCCGGTTTAAAAATGCGGAACGAAAAATTACCTAATCACATAATGGATAATAAAACTTTAATACAACTTTCTTTCGACTCCTTCAGTCTTATAAAATGCAGCGACTTCATCTTCAAAATTGGTCCATGCTTTCCAGAGGACTGTAATTGTAGTTATTTACCATTGGGATCCAAAATACCTGCAGAAGCAGATAAATAGAAATACATTCAGGTGTTTTGTACTGTATGAATATAGTGATATTTACAAAATGAGCAATGGAAAATCACTGTTGATATTAATTGCTAAAAGTACCGTAGAATCACTAGCTGACACGAATGTCATGTACTTCGGATTATGCTGGACACAAAAGGTTGGTACGTCAGTTGCGTGAACATTTTTTAGAATACAAATCTATATATATATATAAACAATAAACACCAATAATATTTATAGATTGTATTTTTGCCCTTTAAATCATACTATAGTTAGCTAGATAAAGGAAGTCATGTTCAATAGCTAAGAAAATTATTTGGTATACCTTTCGCCCAGTGGCAGCTTGCCAGATATGAACGTTACCATTCCATGACCCCGCAAAAATGTAGGATCCGTCTGGACTATAGGTTACATCTATCGGCAAACCATTGTTATTAAGATCCTGAAATAAAGGAAAGAAAAGTAATTCAATTCAGCTCCCATTAAATATTAGTGCATTTGATACTTAAAACCTATGTAAAGAAACATACATCTAATATTTTAACTGTAGCTCCATCAAACGCATCTATAATGTGAACCGAGCGTTCGTTAGAATGCAGCATAATGTGCAAGCCGTGTGGTGCAAACTTAAGGCCGTTAATGTACTGTCCAATAAACACGTCATCTTTTAAATTCAAAGATGAAAATGGTCCCTGTAAAATAAAACTATTTTACAGCAAAACTCCTTGGGCTCAATGGAATACTTATGGAATAATGTTTTTGTAAGCTCTGGTAAATGCAATAAAACCTTTTTACCTTGTCGTAACTTCGCAAATCGTAGAGTTTAACGCTCTTGCTATTCAAAGAGACAGCAAAGAGAAGACCCTCAGGATCAAAATCTGCCACTGGTACTCCATTCATATTTAGCTGCCCTTGAGCATTTGGAGAACGCACATCCCACAAAAGCAGTTTTTGGTCTTTTCCCGCTGATAAAAACAGTCCACCTGTATGGTCTATTTTCAGTTGGGTAACCCTATTGTAAAACATTCAAAAATTGTAATGCCCATTATTACAAAATAAAAATCCAAGTGCATTGCCCTACTTTAATAAAACAAGAAAAGAAAACACTAAAATTCCCGGATAGATTTTACAGGTGTTCACGATTTTATTCAGTACCTTTTACTATGTCCGGGAAAGTAACGAATATACTGATTGGTTTCCACATTTAAGTATCGGATGGTATCTATAAACAAAAGTTTAGAATTACTAAAGGATGTAATTAAATGCTTTAATATTTTTCAAACTGAATAATTTGTCATTTCTTCCAACCTACCATCAATTTTTGTAGAAGCGTGTATGATACTGTTATTTTCTTGCAAAAAGTTGACCAGATCCACACCGTACTTCTTACTCGGTATAGTTTTGTGGACGCTACGAGTGAAAAATAAATACGTATATCATTTCTAAGAGATATCATAATTATATTACATTAAATAGGTGAAAATATGATATGTAGTAAATTACGTTCCAGTATTCATGTTGTAAAGATTGATAATGTCATTCTTGGAAGAAGACGCTAAGAACTCGCCGTTTAAGGAAAAACTAATTGAGGTGATCAGACTATAATCTTCAAACTTTTTAGCAGCCCTTAAGCTATAAATGACGTCATCGCTAAATGACAGATCCAACAACGAGGTTTTGTCGCGAAAACTTCTTTCCGATTTTACCTCACAAGGCTTTTGCAAACCAAGGTTAATTGTAGATATTTTGCTGGTAATATCCCTAGATGCCCTGGAGTTGGTCCACTGGGTCGAAACACCTTTTTCTTCAGTTTGCTTCAACTGTAATAGTGGGGGTCGCAGACTTGCAAAAATTGTATTTTTCGGAGTTGGTAACAACCCAGTACTTACTCTCCGAGTTTCCGAAAGTGGACTACCATATTGTTTGTGCTTAATGTATTCCTTTTTGTAGTTTGACATTGTTTCTGAAAAAATGAGGTGAAACACGTATTTAATTTTGTGTTGACACTGACGGAAATATAGCGAATGCCAGATGCAGATGTTGGTTGATTCCATCAACAATAAATCTGTATACGAAAATGCGAATACATTATCGACACAGATACCAAGGACCACAGCACATCTGCGCGTCCAAAACATTGACTGCGCAACTTTGCACGAATATGCAATTTTAAATAGCATTAAATTTATTGTTTCATATTCTTGCAAAGTTGGGTAAAAAATGTATTCATTAAATACGTCTTGATATCAGTTTTTAACTTTTACAAAAATATTTACTACTTACTGACTCACCCAATGCAGAATGGTGATTAATGGTTTAACGGTTTAGTAAAAGTATATCTATATCTGTGGGTTTAACTATGAACCTTCAAGATGAATATAAACCTGATTGAATGCAGATAATGCAGGAAACTAACAACACGCTAATATACAGCACAAACAGATATGTGATGTGATACACATGAAGATGTCAGATTATTTAAATCTTAAATAATATTTTGGAAGTATGTGAAATATAACAGGTTTATAACAGGTTTTAAAGTTCATTTTCAGTGACGTCAGCGACTAATAAATAATAAAATATTTGCAAACGTCAGTGTTTATATAGCGTCCAATAATAATATTTTTTGCTATTATTTTGCACTTCATTTTTCACTAGTTGCATTGAATATGCCAAAATTATACAGATTTTTCTCCAGAATGGGCTCATTTTTATCTAGTTCAAGTCTCTTTAAAATATATCAGAGGCTTATTTTAGGTCGGCAGTCTATTTATAAAAATTACCAACATAAATCCACATATATTGAATATACTATTACATAAATCTAATTTTGTTAGTAAGTTGAATACTACATGGATACTGTAGGGAATGTGGAAAACCTTCATTTTATTACAATACAAAAATTGTGATGAAAATCGAAATGCATAGCTATTTCTTTTGTGGGAAATTGGTTTGATAGTATGATGGTATGATCATAAAAATAATAAATTTCCTAACCTGCAATGTTGGGAAAATCATGCTATAATTTTTAAAATTTTAATTAGCACTTTCATGAAAATCAAAATGCTGTTTATTTCTCGAGAATTATTTTTATGATCATTCTATAAAACCAATAATTGCGCACCAAAGAATCCTATAAGTTGTCAGACATGCCACCTAAGACAGACATTGAGCATTGTTTTTCTTGTCATAGCATGGGAAATGCTCCAAAATAGTTTCCAAAATCACTTGGGTCAGACTGCTTTACAGAGCTTTGTTTGTTTTCCCATTTGCGATATCGCCGGTGCAAATTGCGTATATTGGCATTGGCAGAATAAAAAACTTGCCGTATAGCTTTGTTTACCCACACAGGCACCCATCAGTGTATTGATGAATCTAAATTCAGTTTCATTCCACCGTTGTAGTAGTGGCGGGTAAACCTAAACATTTACCTGGGTAAAAAAACTGGATAAACAGAAAGAAAAAATGAAGGTAAATAACCTGGCATCAGAATGGTAAGTACTATTTTGGTTCGTGAATCGTAAAATTACATTTAAGAATTTACAAGTTTTATTGCTCTTAACAAAATGCTGGCTGACAGTCGGTAAACAGAAGCTGTAAGCTGTAATAATAAAAGTAAACAAAACGGAAGAAAGAAATCAAGAAGGATTAGGATGTTTAATGTTGCTTCGATATAATATTTATTTCTATCCGTTCTGCAATCTTTCTTATCTTCTTGTCTCTACTTAACACATATTATGACATTATATTATGGTAATTGTCAACTCGTCAGCTGTCATCCTTAAACATTTAAAAAAATTTAGAAAGGTAGAAGAATAATATTAGCATTTTATTTTTATTTGATTTTAGGTTGCAACTAAAATTAATTAAAGATTGAACTATGAAGAATGAAATGAGAGAAGAGATCGAAGGATAACTGATTGATTTCTCAACAATGCATTTTTAAGCAAATATTGAAAGGTAAGGCAACATTTTGTTATTGGTGTACATCGAATATCATAGAGTGTCATCGTCTTGAATTACATTAAATAGTCCTATTTGGTTACCTTTTATGCGTCAATAGGACAGTAGGGAAGCCATAAAAATAGTTTACAAGCTACATAGGTATAGTTAGGCAGTTAGATATGGGAATCCATATAACATATTAGCATAGGTAGAAAGAATGTAAGCAATTATAATTTGTTTTTGCTATTTTGCATGCGAGAATGAAAGGAATTTAGTATTTGTAAATTACCTTTCAATCCACAATGCATATCCCATCAATGTAAATGTAAAGTTTGTAAAGCAAAAGTTAATGCAAGGTAAATGTGCATTTTGGTTCTGATCTCTGATCTAACAATTCAAAGTGTTTGAGTCCTTGAACAAAGTTCTAGTGAAATTATACGTTAAAATGTTTTAATTTATTTCTAGGGAATGGCTTTGCTGCGAGAATTGTTAATATGACAAAGCAAAGAGTATAAAACGTATACTTATGTTATTAGTGTGTTGTGTTGAACATTGCCTGACCGGAAACGCATACAACATCGGAGTCGTAGATAGGCTACAGAATTGAATAGCTTTATACGTATAACAAAATGAAAGTGGGACACGCCTTGCATAGCAATTTGTCCAGCTTGATTAGAAATATAGAATTTATTCCCTTTCTTCCTGTTTAGGTTTAGTATCTACTTAAAAGAACGTTCACACATGAATTGTTCCATTCATGATTCGTGATCGAAAACGAAGGCATTCTAAAACCCATATTTTTAAGTGACTTCATTTTGGTAACAGTTTCGTAACGATTTACAGGTAAAAGTTTTACAGATACTTGAGTAAGGCAGCCAATTTTAATTATTGAGGCGGTCACATAAATTGAAGAAGAAATGGCTCTCCCCGACGCCCGTGATAACAATCGTGAAGTGGTCGAAGACTTGAATGTTGTAATCGACCGTTTTCTTGATGTGTTTATCGCCGAAGAGAACTCAGAAAAAAGAAACGACGCTTGGAAAGTGTTACAAGGTTGTAATAAATATTTTGATGCACAAATAAAACTGAATAAAATAGTGTCATCTAATTTTATGAAATCTTTGTAGAAACCGCAAGGAAGTACCTGTGCCTAGTCCCCCAAAACCAAAAGTTCAAATTTAACGAAACTGAAAGAGTTTTACTCGAAAGCGCAAACTCCAGAGAAGATTTTGATCCTAGAGAAGCATGCCGTGCTTTTGAATGTCTCACAAAATACGCTCACAATTTGTTACAGCAGCCATGGCGTCAAGAATTTCATACAATTCAGGTTTGTAATGTACTGCAGACTATTACATGATTTTTTTGGGATTGAAACAGTATTTTTTACACTTATTTCTACATTCGTCTAAAAATTGACTTTATTTTATAGCTTACATCCGGATTCTACGTTCATAACGTTGCAGCTCACTTGAAAAATGCCCATGAAATTCTTATTGCTATGGGATATGTGAACATTTCTGACAAATCTTTAAAGCTAGTCCCAAATTACGAAGTTTCAACAATCAAAGCAGTTTCTAAAGATTGTGTGTTAGCATGCCAAGAATGTATTGTAAGTTTGGAAATATTTCATGTTGATCTTTGTAAAAAAGCTAATATTTGGTTGAATAATTTGTAGATCTTGAGTGATATCTGGGAAAAAGTGTCGTTTGAAGAGCCTAACTATCCTTTCACTACAGATAAAATTTATGAATTCAGAAACAAGCACAAGGGTGACGTAGAAGCAACGTGTAAGATAATATTGGAGGACGTACGTAGTAAGCAAAAGGAAAGCATACCAAAGGAAACTCGGAAGATGTCATCGTTCTTGAGTGATGCCATTATAAAGGACAACCGACGGGAGAGTCTTGATAAGTGTAACAATAGTTTGATTGATAACTCGAGAAATGACGGGGAAGGCCACTTTTATGACGCGGTGTCGCCCGGGGAATTTTCCAGCATGATGTTTTCATCCCCGACTTCGAGAAGATCCAAAAGTATGACTTTTTCGACATCCACTCCAAAAGAAAGGTCCTTCAATCAGAGTAGACTCAGTTCTGAGAAGTATTTTACCGCTGAAATTAATTTGGATGAAGACATGTTGGATGGATCTTTATTATCCCCAAGGAATAACTCGGATGGGGAACACGTTTACTCCAACGTACCTTCTCACCGTGAGAAAAACACAAGCAAAAGTTTTCTGAACCGAGAGAAAACGAAGTGGCACACTCCCATGAAATACAAACTTCAACCTCAAGGACATTTGAGATTTAGTAAACTGAACGAGAGAGAATTGTCATATTTAATGAAGGAAAATGATGTGGATGATCTCAAAACTAAAGTTGAATCTAAGAAAGTTAATCGAAACGTGGATAGTAAGAAATTAGAAGTTTATGACAGCACAACGTTTCCTCGAGTCAGAGAATCAGTTAACAATGCAGCAAATGCAAATAAAGGGGACTCAGTAACTACAGTTCTTTCAAAAGTTGTAACGCCTAATGAATCTTTAGGATTTGCAAAGAAAAGATATGCTAGCGGTGGCGATGATATTGCCCCTCGATCTGTAATACCCACTGAACAAAGAAAGTCGTCTAATTCTGAATCTTCGTATTTAAATATTGATTTAAATTCTTCTAACAATGATGGGTCAACAGCTTCTTCAACGGATGTCTCTTCTTGGGACATTAAAGCAAAAGAAGAAAAAAAGAGTATTGATAATGCTGGAGGAGGAGATCATCATTACGATGATGTTCCTTTTGAAAAAGGAGTGAAATCTGTTTTTCGCGAAGATCCTTGCTCAAGGAACTCTTTTGGTTTATGCAGAAATGATGATACGGTATATTACGACAGTCCGAACGACTCTAATATCGGTTTCGGCTTTGGTGAATCTCCAAACAATTCCAGCCGAAACCAAAAAGTCCCGCGAGACAATAACACTACATTCTTCACCTGTGACGAATCATTTAAATCTCTGGTGGAAGAAGAGCAGGTTTCTTCTAATGTCAATAAGGAACCGAAACTAGACGATTTAGAGGATGTTTGGTTTCACACTTTACTGAAGAAGGAAGAATTTAATTATTTGGATCCTAGATGCAATGAAACTTTTTCGGAGTACGAATATTTTCCTGAACAAAAACAAGAAAGAGCTTTGCCCGCCTCCAAATCTAAATCCAGTCATAAATATTTTCAAACAGTATCCGAAGAAAGTTGTGCGGATTTTGACCGACGGCTCGAATACGAATCTCAACCTGATTACCGAAAACCTTCGACTTCTGCACTATCAAAATTTAACAAGTTGGACGATTCTGTAATAAATGCAAACCTACACCAGAAAGTTAACAAAGTTACTCAGACTTCTAAGGGAACAATTCAATCTTATGATCTTAGCTTCAAACCCAAAGGAATTAAAAGTGATTTGGAGCAACGTGAGCAGAAGTTCATTCCTTTTGATTCTTGGGACTGCAAGCACTGCACTTTTATCAATACTGAAAATGAATACATTTGCGAAATTTGCAGCAAAAGCAAAGACTACGCTGAAGATCATGATGTAATTGAAGGCGTCGAGTCGCTTTTACCCAAACTCTACTCCCTACCTGAGTACATCAAAGAGGAAAATATCTTGGGTGACGATTCCGTGATTCCTCCCAAGATATCCCGTAAAACGTGTCCCCAATGCACATTGATTAACGCTCCGTCTGCAAGAATATGTGACGCTTGTGGATTTCGCTTGAAGGAATTCAATTCACCGTCTAAATCCACTTGGCTTGAAGATATGTATGGATGAACGTGAATTATCAGTTTAAAATCTTCATAAAGTTGAGGTATTTAATTAAATAATGCTAAAAACACTGACTTACTAACACTAACTCGATTCTAGTTCCTTTTAGAAATGTAGTTTTGTAGTAATCTCTTAACCAAGGTATTGTTTTTTCTGTTTTTGTCTGTCTAATCAACTGCAAGTTCTGAAAGGTCTCGCTTTTGCCAAAATAAGTTATTTATTTATTGTGTACGATTTTATTTGTTTATTTAATTTACAAGAAGAAACACAGCTGCTATGTGCATATCGAAGAGCTAACATTAACATTGTGATTGTGGCAATAAAATGATGGCACTGAGGAACTTATCAAAATCCCTCCAAAGCTTATACATTACTTGTACCTTTTTACAACTGAATGGTCTGATTAATTGAGTAAGTAGTACTAATTATGATTAGTTAGATTTTCGTTTTCTTATTTTATTTTGTCCACTCGTTATATCTACTTATTATTATTGTAGTATGCGTAGTCATCATTAAATTATAAAAATATTTATTCTGTAGTTAGTTACAATTTATGATTGCCATTCTTACCAGTTTTAATCTGGTTAGCTGTATAGTAGTATATTATACGGAATTAAATTTTTGTTATATTTTACGATTAATCATAATATTGTGGTTAGAAATGAGGAGCAAGAAACAAGAAAAAATCAATAGAATAGTATCTAAAATTTTATAATACGTAACATAATTTATAACATGAACAATAGATTCTTAAGTATAATACAAATGTGTCACAATTAGATTTTCAACTACATAGTTAACAAATATTTTTAATTTGAAATGTATGTGTACCTTAGGCCAGTATCATAGAGTGGTTCCTTTTTCTAATGCCTTGTATGCATTTGCAAATGCAAAAGGTGATATTTTTGTGGGTGCAAAATGTAAGTAACTAATAGATTTAATGGTGGAATGTGGCAAAGTGATAAATTGGTCCTCAACAAAGAATAGAGTATGCAAAAAGTTTAAATTTGCCATACATCATGAAAGTGTAGGAAGAGTGCGAAGAGTGTTTTTGTTTGCAATTGAATAGTAAGGGAGATCGAAAGAAAAATAGTCATTTAGTCACTTCTATTTACCATTTACCTGTTTATATAAGTTTAGCAAGTAAATAAAAATACAAATGCAGATACTGTTATAGAGTATTTATGGTACGACAGAAATGCAAAATGCGTTAATCTCAGCATAATATTTAATAGTTTTTGTGAAATGCAAAAATATTTATGTTAGTATTAAAAGGAACCCACCGACGAGGCTGATGGCAGCTATATACAACAACCCATACAAAGGTCATAAATTATTGATCCCTTGAACTCTGGCATTTAGATAATCAGTATTCCGTTTTAGTACTTTATGTGAAAAACCGTCTTTCATTAATATTTTAATATAGACCTTTTATTGTAGTTTCGCTGGTCTTTCACTTGTAATTTGACAGTTCACAAACAGGAAACACCGATGAGCGTGCAAGCAATTATATTTATTTATTAGTATCCGTGATAATAGTGACAATGATGTAGAAATTTTCCTTTTTTACGGTTATATTTTATTGTGTAACCTGTAACCCTATTTTCCTATTCCAGCACTACAAATTACAATGCTCTTTATCCATATAGGTTAACCCACCTTTACTGACTGATTTAAAAACAATATTCTAGACTTCTTCGAGGAATTAGCATTACTGTAATTACTACTTTCTTTACCGAAACTTTTTTTAATGTACCAATAAGCTATTTTAAAACTAAATACAAAATATGTTTTATGTTGAACTTATAAGATTGTATTCACCCAGTTTCTATTTTGTGTTTCTTTGTAGTGCGTAAAATAAAATTACAACTCTTCAACCCAAACCATTTACATTATTAGGGTTAACTAAAATAGGTCATTAATTTAAGTATTAATAACTTCAGTTTACTTTTCATTACTTCTTCGCAATCAACACAACTATGTAGTACCAGTGTTTACTTCTCAGAAAATGCTGTGTAAAGCAATATAAAATGGTTTAGTAAATTATAAAAATATGTAGTAGTTAGAAATAGTATTTAACTATAGGTAAGTGTAATGAGATACAGATACTAAATATAAGAACAAAGGGTATTTAGTATTTATTCATATTGTTAAGCAGAAATACATCAAATGACTTTTATTGTTATACTTAATAATAAGAAAGGATGAAATAATATTATTGTAAAATACCCGATACCTCAAATATTGTAATCTTATTGTAACCAAAGTAGAAAAATAACGATGGTTTGTTGTTGAATCTCCAAAATGTAATTGTTAAAGTCATCACCTGAATTTTCTTAAACTGTGAGAATACTGCATGCTAATCTGATTTAATAAAATACACCAATCCCCACCTTAAAGTTGATCTTATGGTTGTTTTTATTCCAAAAATAAATACAGATGTCATAATCATTAGTACAGATTTCATGATCTAATAGCACTTACGTTTTTCAATTTGCATAAGATTTAGATAAATTGTGCATTGTTAGACAACCTTCAGTCACACAATAGACATTCACCCAAAGTAGGAGTTATTGTTCAAATTGCAATTCATTGGACATTACGTAGAAATAAAGCAACGTTAGCCTTGGATAATCGGACTTCTCTAATGATTTTTTGCTGTCCGATACTCCACTCTTGGGTTTAGTTTATGTAAAGACTTAGTCAATGGCATATAGAGATGAAAGTAAAGACATTTCCATATATTTACATACTGCTATGGGTGAATCGTGGCTAGCGGTAATATTAGGTAGCAAATCCTTTGGTGCTAAGCGAGTTAGATAATTTCGGTGATTGTGTATGCTTCGCTTGCCGACTTGTGTCATCCATACTTACAATTATAAAATATGCATGTAGTAATGACATTGTGTTTCTCTAACTTCTCTATTCAATAGTATTTTGACAACCATGAAATTAACCAATTGCTTTGTACCTGAAATATTCCTTTGTACGGCACACTCCAATAGAACACAGCAGTACAGAACTATTTCAATTACGTTTTCATTACTTATTCACAGGAATTGCTAGACAGTATAAGGTAATACTCTTGTATTCCTATTGCAGACGGAAAGCCACCTATTCCTATTGCAGTAATTGCCAATTTTATCCACCTTTATTATCCATTTACCGTATACTCCTGTGTATTGCGTTGGTACTTACAGGAATTAAATAACAATTATTAATCATCTCAATAAAATAAACATAACTTGCGTTTTCCAGATTACTATCATTATGCAGAATCATTAATGTAAGCATAAAATACCATAACTTCGGTTTCTAGAACATTGCATTATATATCTTCTTTTGTAAATGCAATCAAATATTTAGAAGAATACATTTTTATATAAAAAGATATATGATGTACAATGCAGGTGAGTGGTTATAAATAAATATTCTTGCATTCTTAATAATCCTCATATTCATACTCATGGGTGAATCATGAGCGTGAGTTATGAAAAGCTATGTTAAGCTATATTGTCTGTCTCCGTCCTCTATTGGAACCCAGAATTATGTAAGTGAATCTGAATATGAGTCTGACAATAAAGCATTTACATTACATTACATTACATATGTTGGTTTATGTAATAGGAATTGCAGTTTTTGTGCTGGAGACCTGAATGAGAAGTTTAATCCTTTTTTGCAACTCGAAACGTTCTGCCTGATATTCTAGCGCATAGAAACATTGACAGAGATAATTTTCGTTGCAACTTCAATGATTCTGGATATATGAGACCGGTGTAAGTTTTTGCACATCAGTTTTCACAGGGAATTCTATCCGTCAACATATCTCACGATTCCACACATCTGTAAGTTTACCGAAGAACACTGTGAAAGCTGAAGAGAAAGATGCCGACAAAAGTAGCTGTTGTCACTGGCTCTAATAAAGGGATCGGACTATCTATTGTCAAAATTCTTTGTCAGAAGTACGATGGAATTGTTTATCTCACCTCAAGGGATGAAACTAGAGGAAAAGAAGCTGTCGCTGAATTAGAAAAGGTATTCCCAATTTGATATATTCTACCCCTGAAAACTATAGATTTATAGAACTGAATGCAGGTCCTTTGCCATAAAATGTCCTCACCCATGTTAATTATTTAGTATTTTAATGACAATTTCATGATTTTTGAATGCATTTCTGGTCTATGTAATAAAATACAGGGAAATAAATAGGATTTGTGGGGAACTAATTTTTAAATGCTCTGCTGTTTAATTAGTATTTTAATGAAGATGACAATGTCATAATTTTTACAGAAATTTTCAAATTCTGATCTATATACTCTAATGACAATTTTGTGAATTTTATATAAAATTTCAAATTTAGGTCTAAATGGTAGTGGTAATCGAAAAGGCAAATAAAACACTGGTACGATTTGGAGCTATTTAATTGGTGGACATTACATTTTAGGCGAAACTTTTCTTTAATGTGAGACTTCGTGGCAAGAGATAATTCTGAAATGGGCTTTTAATTATTTTTAGGAACTTCAGATTCTAGGACCTTAAATGACCCTCGAATTTTTTAGGACATTTTAAATTTTGGGACCTTAATACGTATCCGATAATTTTTAGAAAGCTTTTTACTGAAAGTTGCATACTTTACCATACTTTTGGATATTTATTGATTCAGTTGGGCTTAAAACCAAGTCATCATCAATTGGACACTGAGTCAACTCAAAGTATCGAAGCTTTTCGCGATCACCTTAAGGAAACTCACGGTGGAATCGATATTTTGATTAATAATGCAGCCATCGCTTACAAGGTTAGTTCAAAATAGACGAGCTCTCGCTCTCCTAATCAAATGACATCACAATATTGTATACCTTTGCATGTAGAAGTATCTTTTTCTACACTTATCTCGATATTGTAAAACCACTAATGAAAACATCCAATTATTTTATGGTGAATGCTGAATAGAATGCGTCTACTGCACCTTTTCATGAACAAGCAGAAACAACTCTGCGTGTCAACTATTTCGGCACCTTCAATGTGTGTGACGAATTGTTCCCACTGTTGAGAAACCACGCCAGGGTTGTTCATGTCTCCAGCTATGCCGGTAAGGAATTTTACGTGCTATGTTGCTTTCACCAGTTATTTATATTAGCGAAGAGATAATATTCTTTCATGTAACTTACATGGGTCCATGTAAGTTACATATACCATTGGTAGAGTATTCCCTTTACCAACCCAATTTTAATGGGTGTATAGAAATTAATGGGAAACTAATGAACACGAAAATAACCGGAATTATGCATAGAAAATGCAAATGAGCGAAATGGAAAATAACGGGAAATATGGGAAATGAGCGAAATGGAAAATATTGGAAAATATTAGCGAAATGGAAAATAATGGGAAATATGCACGAAGTGAAAATATTGGGAAATATTAGAAATAGGAGCTGAATGGAAAATAGTAAGAAATATATGAGAAATGAACGAAGTCTTGGGAAATAGAAAACAGTTTGACATACGGGAAATACATGAAATGGAAAACGTTGGAGTTGGAATTGGAATGTGAAAAATTATGGACGGCAAATTTAAAATATGCAAATGAATGGAATGAGAAATAAAACAATTTTGTTCCTCCTTATAGGACATTGCCAATATTTTCAATAATTTCCACTTCCCACCTCATTTTATTTTTCATTTCCTTTCCCAATGAGAAATTGTTAAAATTTATAATCTCATATCATCTAATCTCTTAATGACTTTTAACTGCCCATAGGCCATTTGAGCAGAATTAATGGACAAGAACCAGAAGCCTCCAACTTAAGGAAAAAGCTTTCAAGCCCTAACCTTACAGAAAAGGAGTTGGGAAACCTGGTCAACAATTTCGTCAAGTAAATACTAAAATAATGTTACCAATAAAGTTACCAATAAAGTTATCGAATTGGTGTGAGTAGAGAAAATGGGAAAATATTGACAAATATTTTTTCCGACACAGCTATAATGGAATGGAATATAATTACTAGGTTGACAGCTACGGGAAAGCATGCTGAAGCCGGTTGGCCTAATTCGACCTACGTGGTGTCCAAGGTTGCAGTGACAGCCCTTGCCCGTATACAGCAAAGGCATTTCGACGACAAGCATCCTGAGGAAGACATTGTGGTGAATGCAGTTCACCCTGGGAGTGTACAGACTGAAATGTCTTCCCAAAGCGGCGATAAAAACACTGACGAGGGAGCACAAGGTAAATTGCCAAGTTCTCCATTTTAAGTAAGGAAACTGATGATGACATCTATATTAATTACAGCTCCGGTCTGGGCAGCTCTTCTTCCCCCAAATATTCAAGAACCCAGAGGAGGATACGTATGGCACGACAATACAATTGTTGATTGGGTTAATGGACCAATACCCGCAAATCTATAGTAGAATAGATGCAAATGATGTAGAACAATTACAATCTCTGTATTAATTAGTATTGCACGAATTGTTTGTGTTTATTCATGATATGTGCAAAAATACTAAATTTTTAATTATTTTCATGCACACATAACTGTACTTAAGTAATATAACACGGTTCTTTTTCAAATTTAAATGGTAAATTTTAAATTACGGTTTTTCTATCTATGTAACATTAACTGAACATTTGTTTGAGTACTTAGAAGAAGAAGCAGTTGGTGTCCTGTCCTTATAGGAGTAGTATTATTAGCATACTGCAGTCCAAGTCAACCAACATTTTCAGCACCCCTTCTTTCAAATAGGATTAGTTACAAGGACAATTTCCTTCCTTGAACAAAGTACTGTATATTCTTTATAATACAAACATTTTCACTGGGTATACTGTAAAGGTCAAAGGTGAAAAAATTCGAATCCTTTTCAATAAGGAAGTATTCTTCAACCTAACATCTTTTAATTGCAGGGCAATAGTAGGTTGTTGATATATGATTAGCTGCGATTAAGTAGTAACGAGTTGGCACGCATCAAAGGAGTTGACTTATCCCCCGTTTTTGGAGTCTGCTTACTTTTTCCAAATGTCTTTTTTGCGTGTTCCACAAGGTCGTTGTATTTTGTCAGTTCTCGAGAATATTCTGGAGAAGGATTGCCAAAACGAGCAGCGGTGTACGCCACACTTTCCTTTACGTAGGGAATGGCTTCTGTGTATTCTCCTGCATAATAATAAGACGATAATTTTATTCCACCATAAAAATATGTAGTATACCAGAAGCAAAATTCGTCAGTTTCCCATAAGAATAATAAGTTTATCAGAAAAATATTACCTTTTCCTCATTGTTGTTTATGAGGGCAATCATATGTTTACTTAATATAATATAATGGGCAAAGCAATTTTACCGATGGGAAAGTGATTATTCCTGTATTGAGTGACGATTCTTACGGTAAAATAATATTTTCGTGATAAATTGATTATTCTTATGGGAAAATATCTATTTTTGATTTTGATAAACTGCATGATTTTTATGGGTAGTTAAATGCACGTAAGAAGTACTAGGAATTCAACAAGTACTGCTGCAGCATGAAATATGACTTTCTATTACCTAGGATTGCATGACACTTGCCAATGATATCACAAACTTCTCCTAGTTCGAAATTGAACTTGTACAACACTTGTTTTCTCCCTTCGTACGCTGTTTTGAAAGATTTCAGAGCATCTTCGACTTTTCCTTCTTCCAAGCACGTGTTACCTGTAAAACGGAAAAGCTTCTGATGAGTACTTCTACAGTGTGAACTTCCCTCCTTAAATAATAAAGTACTAAAAACTAAAAAATATACCAAGCACAAACAATCTATCAGTTTGCATTGATATTTGTAAATTTTCACGAATACTCTGGACCACGGTACAATTCATACACTCTCCCATAAATGTCTCGTTTTTCTCATCAGGTATAACCGGACCACTACACTTACAACATTTCAAACCTCGAAATTGATCCTTTTATAAAAATACATTTCGGATTATAAAAAACGTTTCATTAACAACTTCAGTAAATACTTTTAATTTATATATAATAAATATATTAATCGATCTACCGTGTAGCTGAATCCGTCATCTTTCTCCTTTTCACACACTTTACATTTGCAAGTAAAGAAATACTGCTCTTTGAGAGCTCGTTGTCGATCTCTAAACTCAGATCTTCGATAGTGTGGTCCATAACAATTAAAAATTTCATCTCTTGCTTTCATATTACTCGTAGTCTTTACAACTATTTGCCTCCCTTCAGTAAATTCAAACATTATGTTTGGATCACACGAATGATTCATCATGCTAGCCGATGGATAAATGGCACTAGCTATTTTCATCTGATTTTCATCTATAGTTCCCAGCGAGATTTTTTCCGAATCAAAATCTGCAATACAACAAAACCATTTCTAAATTACATCAGTTCGCATAAGGGTTCTGAAGAAACGGACATTATAAAAATCGGGTACCGGAGACAATGTTTGTAATTGCATGAGCATTAGAAATCAATTGACATATGTGCCGAAGAATAACTCCTCCAACTTTCATTCGATCATTATGATTGTACGATTTAAAAAACGTTGTTTTGCTGTCCAAGAAATTGGTTAACACACTTGCAGTCTAAAAAGATAAAAATCGATGATACAATGTTATTGACCGGTGATAACTCAATTTTCATGCTCGTTTCATGTAAATATGCTAATTTATTATACCAAAGAATAGTGAAACATATCTTCTTCGTGCATGGACTGAGAGTGGTCTAAAAGTGAATAAACTCTGAGGTATGGTGGTTCCTCTTTGGCAAATATGGAAACATTGGAAGGGTCTTTCAATAACTGAGCTTTGTTAGAATCGACAACATGGAGAACTTGTTTCATTCCAGCAACAAGTATAACTCTTAGAGCCAAATGAGCAATTCCTACGGAGTGTAACAGTTCCAGGTTAAGACACTCGTGTTGGTGATATTGATTCCACGCATCTTCTGAGCATGACTCACCGCAGAATTTGACTTGGGTGCATCCCATGCATCTAAATGAACAATTAACGCAAATATTTCATGTAAATCTTATCAGCAGCTGATATCTACTAATCTACTTAGTATAGTAAACACTATGTATGTACCTTAATGTAAATTTATACACTACATTCCAATATTAGAATTCTGAATACACTAAGATCATGCAAGGTTATAGATTATTTTTGTGTGGAAACCTTACGGGAAAAAATATCCATCCTTGAGTTTAGCATGGCAGTGGTGACAATAATTTTCATAGAAATCAGGAATCAATACTGAAGCGAAAGGTCTCTCTTGAAAGATAACATCTCCAGCATTCAAATCCTTAGAGACGGTAACGTATCGTCCACAATCGGTAGAAAAATTAAGCATGACTGATTCTGCTGCGCCAACAAACTTGGGATTTTGTTTGAACTGGCAAGTAACCTTATCACCGTCCGCAACTCCATTTTTGAGCGATAAACTGGAGAGTGAGCGCTTGCAAGTAGCAGATGTAGACGGTTGCAATTCTCGAACAATATCCTGCTCGATTTTCGATATTTTCTTAAGAATATCTGTTGGAACTTTTGCTGATTTACTGTGCTTGTAATAAACAAGTTTAGCCTGGACTAAACATTCCTCGGCGGAGCTGTATCTTTTCGTCCGGACATAAATTGTTGCTTTCCTAACAAGAATCTTTATTTTCAAATTCTCCGGATATCCATAAGCCAGTGCGAGATCAGCATCCTCCAATGCACGATGTAAAAAATCTTTCCCCATGTCATTGTACACAGCTGACCGATTAGCAAACGCTATTGGCAGAGATAAATCCTGATTCGAAGACACTGCCGATTGTGAGCCTATTTTGTTTACTGTAAAGTTTGCAAACCTTATAGCTTCGTTGTAACATTGAAGACTCTCATAGAGTTTTCTCTGCTGGAAATGAACGTTCCCTTCTTCCCTCTTTTGTATTGAATATTTAGTGTTCTTTTCGAATCTGTAGGCGGGAGAAGCTTCAGCATTTGCTGCTTCTTGATAAGTTGGAGGAGCTTGGTCACCAGCGCCGTCACAGCTTTTCACTAATTCCTTTGTGTCTCCTTCAACTTCCTCTTCTGCAATCCCTTCCGGTTTTCCGTACTTGATCCATTCGTCCAGTTTTCGCCTACAAATTTTTAGCAACAAAACAGGTAACATTTAATTCCAATTATTATTATTATTGTATACAAAGTATAACATGGTAATCCTTTTTTTCAAATCAAAATAAAGCTATAAATGCATATTGAAAAGGCGCTACTGGTCTTTTGTAAAATTCGAGTTATTTAAGTGTAAAATTTTATTTTGACTGCAGAATGAATTCACAAGACCCGCAGAGCAGTAGTAAAAGTCCTAAAAATCCTGGTACGTTGAGCCGAAGATCATTTTGGGAATGTTCTGACCGCATGCGACGCCTTAGCCCCACATTACCTCGAAAACGGGTTATAAATGTTGAAAGTCTTCCTGCGCTAACAAAATTATATATATCGGATGCAGAAGACGACGAAAAGGGGGAAGGAAGGGAAACTAGCGTTTCTCCTCGTAACTTGAGTAACAATATTGGGTTAGAATTGGCATCGCCAAGCAAATTCAAGATTGAAACTATTATAGAGGAGGACGAAGGAAGTCGAGATTTGATCGATGAAGATGGACATTTCGTGAACTCAGAAGGTGATGGACATAACATGTATGCCTGTCAAGTGAAAAAGAGGGACAAGAAAGGGAAGAACTGTTTGTGGGTTTGGAAAAAACCATTTAGACTATTCGTGTCGGGGATGAGAACAATTGCTGAAGCTGAAGTAGACTACTACCACTAATCAATCAACATTTACTATTGACGAGATAAGAACTGTCATCATCAACTATTATAATGTATACATTTTAGATTTTATTTTTTATGGTTAATATTCTGTAGCTTTATCGTTAATAACATTATGAACGCAACACTTTCCTTATCCATGAATTGTTAACTGTTTCCCTCTCCGAACATGAGTTTTCTATTTCTAATAACACAAAATTATTGTCATCGTCAGCCGTCAGCGTTAAACTTTAAACCCAAGAAAGTAAAGACAGTTTGGATTGATAGGTTCAGCCGAAACCGAAAATACAAACATGACTTGAGATAAGATTAGCCTAATGTAAAGTATTTAGCCATTAAAAATAAAGTCTTATAAAAGGGTAAAAATGTGCAGGGTAATCGGTAATCCCTTATTAGTGTATTTTGCAATGTTTAGAACTTTCACACTTTCACTTGAATGGATTTAGTCAATACTAGATTGCATAACAGAACCAAAATCCAAGCGACATTTTTGAATATTTTTTTATAAAGGAGAAACTGAAACTGAATCAACTACGAAAAAGAGATTCGCTTATCTTTTCGGTTATTTATATCTTTTGAGTATGAAGAAAGCAAAAATAAGTAGTTAAATAAAAAGTACTGAGATTACATATTAGTTAGTGAATTTAAAAATATATGGAATTTTTGCGTTACCAATTACCTTTTTTGTTAATTTTGACCCTTGCCTTAATTTGACTTACTAATTAGTCAACAATGATTTCAAGACTAATTATTGTGTTCAGTAGACTTATAACTAGCGTATATGCATGCAGTGATGCAGTCAACTTTATTAGTTAAATAACCTGAACCCTGTGTAATAGTGTCATTTCTGCTAATTTCTAATAATATTATATGCAATAATTTCCTTGAAGTACTATATGTTGGTTTCTTGTAAATTCCAGGGGTAATACGGAAGAGTGACACTACAAATACAGTTTAATTTATTCGTAATTGGTATCAAAGAAAGAAATCAATATCCAGTAATTCTCTATAGTATTATGTATGTCTTATCGGAAATCTATGTAATGAATGCAATACACTTGTTTACTTGTGTGTAGCATAATATGCAATATGGTCAACTATGATTTGCATGTAAGTACCACTAATTTGCATTTTTGTTAAGTTAAATCCATTGCTGAAGCTTTGCAATTCTACAAGTATATGTAAATTGAAATATTATTTCTAAATTAAAGTTAATGCAATGAAAGTAACTATTTGGCAATATCTTTTGAATGCGCATGGTAGATTTTCACCGATTTTAGGAGGATTTACAAAATATTTTCTATCTCTTAACTTCAGGCATTGCGAAATTGTCCAATTAAAGAGTAAGAACAGAAATTACAGTAAACTATTTTAACCTTTGATGAAAAAATTTTTTAAAGAAATTTCCCCCCAGAATTTATAATTTAGTGTATAGCGAAAGATGTTTTCCTTACTTAATGGTTGAATTGGCAATCATGAACTTGATTCTGTCCTCATGTCGTGTAGAATCATTGGTGGTCGGAAATTGTTTTATAAATTCAGCACACACGGAATCAGACATTTTAATATTTTCTTATTCTTTACTGATCAGTTCATGTTCTCTCCTCCACTTAACTTCTATTTGCACGTACAGAACATCAGTATCAGTGTTAATCCAAAATATAGTATATTTAATTTAATACTACAACTATTATTCATACATAATATAATGTAGTACCTTTGTTAGAACAGAAGTCTTAGTCTTTGTGTTCTTTATGACCTGCAAACCTAAAGTTGCAAAATACAAGTGCAAAAGTAAGGAGCAGTCAAGTCGAATACATTAGAATTTATTTACTGTATTAGTTAACGAAATGACGAAATGTTTAGCAATGGCATCAATTCACACTGATAGAAGTTAAGTTTTAAGGTAACTAGTATAATTATCAGAAATGATTTTTCTCGAAAAAAATCACAGCGAGCCGTGTGAGTTTTATAGAGCACACTAGCTGCGAGGATTTTAAAACTCCTACGATATCAGATTCACCTTGGCTATTCTCATTCTCTCTCAAGGCAATCTTTTAGCACTCAAAGCAACTTCAATTATATTAAGGCTTATGCATAGAGTTTTAACTGAGCATTGAACCATTTTGCTGTTATTCTCTCGTACTCTCGCGATCATTACATGAAGGCGATGAAGGTTTTGTACACACTAGTAAAAACAAACGAGGTTTAGTTAAACTCTCTTTTTGTTTTGTGCTAAAGCTAAAAGATAACAAACAGATAAAGTATTTACAAAAAGGCAATAAACTTCAATTGTTTGTGTATGTGTATAAATACATATTATAGTACATAGATCTGCTAACTTTTGAGTTTAACTGTAGCTAAATGACGAAATGGGGAATTGGTGAACTAATAATATGTACCTTATATAAGAGGATTATGGCTTTAATTATAAGTAGGTACCTTGCACAAGTCGCACTGAACACCAAAGGTTCATTGTTTCATATGAATTATATGCTAATGAGACGAAACCCCAAAGAAAGTCGTTTTTCATTTACCTTTTTATTTTTCGTACTAAAACTCGACAAAATGGCAAAGCGAAGTTAATACAATACCTAAATTAGCGCTTGATGAATAAAATTATTAATTTAAGACAGCATGTTTGTGTAAGTTATATATAAATTATAAAATTCACATTCACACTATCAAATACTGGTGGAAATGTGTTTTGCAGCTTTCAGAGTAGAGTACAGGCTAGGTAATGACATGAGTACATTTTATTTCTTTGTATCATACAATAATACACACTGTTTAACATGAAATAGGAAACCACAAAAATTGCACTACACACTTAAGCAAGGAATTTGAAAATGCAAAAATGAATACTTTTATACTACATGCAGAATACATCCAATGGTAATATTTTAGTCAAGGCACTGCTGCACTACAGATTTAATGAGATTCTTTTGTCCATGCATGAGTACCTAAAAGCATGTCCGTAAATATATTTAAAAAGTAGGATAAAATATCACATCAAAGTTCCTCGTGATTATTATTGTTCAGATTTTGTTTAATATGTTTCAAGTCAGGTGGGAATGCCCAGAATTCGGAAGGAAATCCATTGACGTCTCTTTCCCTTTTCACAAAGGCAGAGAAACTGGAGACGCAATTCCCAATATATAAATTAGACTTGCCTAAGATTGCCAAATCCACATGTGGAGATTCGTACTTGAGTTTCTCAACAGAAACTTTTAGGTTTTTTAAGGCTGATGTCAGTTCTTGAATCATGTGATTCTGGTCCGAGGCTACAAATACTGAGGTGGCTTTTACTTTCTTCACTGCTCTCTTAATTTGCTTAATTATCGTTTGGCTTGATGGAAAACAAACTTCGTGAGTTAACTTTCCCTTTTCATTTCGATATCCTGTACATTGCGGAGAAGCGAATAAGTTCTGATGATTTCCGTCAACCAGTTCACAGGCTCTCGACCAATCCATTCCATTTCTTAAATGGATTCCTATAAACGGTCCTTTAGGAAGAGTTCCTATGAATTCCTTTGCCTTCGAATTCATTTCATCACTCCAAACTAAATACTTTTGCAGGTGTACAAACTTTTCTTCCACTGGAAATCCACTTGGGGGTCCAACAAATGCCAAAACTAAAATAAGATACCATGCATTATTGACCACCATTTAAGGCACGTGTAATTCTTTAAAAGTGATGGAAATATATTTATTGTTTGCCTGGCCATTTGTCACCCGGATACTTCTCTACCCAATTATTGTCCCCTTTGTAATGCCCAGAGTAATGAAGATCAGGACCAAATATTTCTGAACCGCTGAAATCAATCTGAGGATAAAGAAATCAATTTCAGAAATGTTATGACTTTATTTTCTAAACTCACTCAACATTTATTGTTCATTTAATGTTTTTTGATTAGCTTACTTTAAAATTATCCCAAAATGGTCCGAATGGATTGCCATCTTTGGCATCGCACCCTTTTCCAGTCCCCCTCTCCACGTAACAAAACGCTGTAATAATTTAAGTTTAGTATTTTTTGTGAAAAATGCACATTAATTTTAAAGCGCTAATTGAATTTATTGCATATACATATAAAGAAAATATTTATGAATACGATGTTAATTACTAACAGAGACGTTTTTCAGGCGGCCAAATTATTGGTGCTAATTCTTTCATAAATTGTTCCATCAATATGACTCTGTGATAAGGAAGTATAGATTCAGGTTTGAAATACTTGTTGAAGGGTACTTGATTCTAAAAAAGCGTAAAACAATATTGTCCATGTATTTCTTATTTACTAGTTTTTCGTATTATTTATTCACAGATATGCAGAGGAAAATAGAAACTTACGGATCCTGCATGGTATGGAATGTATTCTATCCACGGAGGAAGAATTAGAGTTCGATTTATACTTTTTGCAAATGCCAAACTTCCAAGAAATTGATCCGCTTGATTTCCAAAACGACCTAGGTTCAAGTATAACCCAGAGTTTACATATGTACATACAAGCGTACAAATACAGAAATTACAAAATTGCAAGTTGTAAGTGATATAGACGTAAATGAACTTTGCTTACCCATACAAGGACAAAAGGCAATATACCCGTTCAAGTCTATTTCTAATTGATTGTCCTTAACAGTTGAAGTATTAAACGAGGAAACGACACGATAGTTTAGTAAAATTATTACCTTTAAAAAATAAAATATTTTCACGTAGGATAAACTAGGAAAGATAGTTGTAATAAACATGATTTTCGTTAACAAGGAAAGATTTACAAAACCAAAGTATAGGACAAGCAGTAGTTAAAAGTCTTCGATGCTCTTTGTGACTATTACAGTTGTTAGATCAATATTTCATTAAAAAGGAAAAGCTGATGATAACAAATAAAACAACTAAAGAAGAACGAAATGTCATTATAGTGAGTTTGTTACAGGCAATGAAAATAAACTCTCCGCGGGTTTCCATTTGATTCATTTAGTCATTCTGCACTGCATAGTACACTGTACAACTGTCTCAGTCTCATTCTCTTCGTTCGGACATGATTTTACTTTGCATTTTGCAGAATTGTGCTATGTTCTGCAGAATTTGCACAAAGTATCATCAAAACTCTAAATAAAGCAATACTTGCCTATATTTACATACAAGTATAGAATACAGAATATCTCAATGCATTTTAATAAAATAAACGAATAGCCAATATTAATGTGTATTTATTTGTTCAATATTTTAATGGAGTACACACAAAGACAAATATCACGCAAAGATCATTTTCCTGTACAACTTTCCGAAGTACATACTGTCCCCAACCCAATATTTTTCTCTCTGAAATGAATATTTTGGTAAATCAATTTTCTGTCTGTATATTTTGAATGGAGATTCAAATCTGTTCCAACAAATGTTTGTTCCTGTTACATACAAGTGAGACAAATTAAGTGCAATTAGTTTCCATAAGTCCTGATGGCAACTGAACGACCAATTCCAACTTTTCAAACGATGTTCTGTGTGATTTGTGTCAGAATTAAAGTTTCTATCATTATTTTTCTTTATAGATGAACATCCAATACCGTAAATTACGTAATTATCCTTTTCCATGTGGGTAAAAATTGTTTTCATGTTTTCTTTATTAGTGGCACTATGTACGGCTATGTGTATGTGTATTTTTTTCAGAACTATTTAGCAGAGATGCAAACTTGGAGTCATGATTTTTCTTATATAATTTAAAGTGTGAACAATTTTCTCCGTTTTCTGAAAGCATTTTTATCGCATCAGAAATACTTAAATTGCTTGTGATAGCAAAACCTAAAATATTGCCTACTCTATTTTCTAATCCTATTTCATTTACAATTGTACAGTTTGGTATTACACCAAAACTTTCCCATAACTTAAGTAAACTGTAATTTGCTGCAAATGTCATAATAATTTTAGCCTCTTCTTTGAGCACCGAGTTGAGGAAATCTTGACCCTCAAGAAACACGTGCAGAGGATCCCTTAAAATATTTTCTGCGTGCTTTGAGCAAATATCAAAAGAATTTTTAAACACCGGGTACACATCGTACAAGTACTTTGTAATTGACAAATCGGGTTGCAACTCCTTACTAAAAAGGAAACACACTTTTGATGGCACTTCTTTTGGTGAACTTTTATTGTAATTGCCTAGACGCAGAGATTCTTCCATTTCTTTTATATTTCTGCCCAAAACAGTAGCTCTGTAATTAAAATGAGGTCTGCCGCAATTTGAAGTGAAAACCAAATCAGCTAAATTGCAATTAGGATTTTCTTGTAGAAACCGAATGTAAGATTGAACTTTTGAGGACAACCCTTTTTGACTTTTAGCAGACAGTGCGAGAACGTGCCATTCTTTAAGAAATTCTTCTGGTTCATTTGCAATTATTGTAGGTGGAGGTTCTTCTAAAATGACATGTGCATTTTCTCCACCCAGAGCAAAACCACTAATCCCTGCGAATCTTTTTTTCGCATTTCTTTTCCAAGGAACGGTCTCCAAAGGAATTTCTCCATGTAGTATCTTCAGTTGTTTCTGAACATCCGGATTGATTTTATTACAAGGGACTTGTGGAGGAATCACTTCATTTTTCAGTGCTAAAATAACTTTAATAATTGCCGCTATTCCTGATGCTGCTTCACAGTGTCCAATATTGGCTTTCAATGAAGATACAAACAAAGGATTTGATTTTTCACGATTTCTTGAATAAACAGAAGATAGAGCTTCTAGTTCGACAGTGTCCCCTACAAGAACCCCCGTTCCGTGCGCTTCTACATAACTTATTTGTTCTGGAGACAAGTTTGATGCTCGTAAGGCTTCTTCGATTGCCTTAATTTGTCCTTGCCTGTCCGGATTACCAAAAGAGGAGTCACTACTGTTATAGTTGACACCAATACCCCGAATAATGGCATGAATTCTATCACGATCCCTAACTGCATCTGATAACCGTTTTAAAACCAATACACCGATTCCTTCAGCTCGAGCGTACCCATCGGCCTCAGCACCAAATGTTTTGCAGCGTCCATTAGGAGCTAACACCAAGGAATCTAATTTGGTTTGTGTATTTGTTAATATTAGGTTTAACCCAGCAACTATGCACAAATTACACTCATGCCTCAGTAATCTTGAATAACCTTCATACAAACTTGTTAAACTGGAAGAACACCCTGCGTCGAAACATTCGTGGTAACCGTGAAGACCAAGAAAATGAGAAATTCTGGCCGCACTTACGCCATGACCTGAACTCAAGTAAATACTCTTCTGTGTAAACATATTGCAAGTGTTTCGGTGATCTTCGAGAATTTTTCCGTAGTCGGGAGACCACTGACCTACAAACACATCAGTTTTCGAACCTTTTAGAACCAAAGGATCGATCCCTGCGTCTTCTAAGCTTTCCCATGTCAATTCAAGTAGGAATCTCTGCCGAGGATCAAGGAGTTCAGCTTCAGACGTCGAAAGTCCGAAAAATTCAGCGTCAATTTCATCCACTGGGCATTTAAGAAACCCACCCCGTTTGATATGACTTTTTATTCTGTCTTTGTTTTGTCGATTTTCTGGTACCTCATTAGTCGCATCCCTTTTTTCAATAAGTAGCTCCCAAAGTTCATCAGGAGTATCGGCGCCGGGGAACCGACTCGCATACCCAATTATTGCAGAATATTCCCCAGAATTTTCTCCACGGCTCATTTTACTGATTTCATAAAAATATAAAATCGGTGGATAAGGAAAGGTCATTAATGCTTTTGCTTTTGTACAGTTCTTCTGTGCATTAATCGTCAGTAATATTATATGAAGCAAATTATTATATATACGTTACCTGTTTCCGTAAATGAAATAGAAAACGAATGATTTTATTTTTCCAATGAGAGTTACTGGTGCTTAAATCAGCTCACTATTGTATACCTTATACCATTGTAATTGGTAATTGAACAAACAATAAATTTAGTCGAACACTACGATATACATACATTAGTAGGTATATAAATTCTATGGGTGATGTTATGCGGAAAATCTACTTGTAACAAAAACAAAAGACTTTCAAGGATGCATGGTAAATTCATAGGGAATAGAAAAACTTACACTACTAGATTTGGGCAAAAAATATGTATATTACAACTGTAGATATGTATTATAACCTAGATATACGCATAATATAAATGTTAAACACGTGTCCTCTGGAAAAGTGATTTGAAGAAAAATGATTTTTTCCATTACATTTTATATTTCATTTGCTTTAGTCACAGATATAGATATAGTATTACTAAAACTAGATTGATTGAGAAGTACAATTTGGTAGGGTAGCCTTAGGAGAATAAAACGCTGGGACAAACACAGACAAATAATCAGCAAAAAAGTGCGCCAAGTTCATATTAATCAGGAAGACCTATTAACCCTGTGTTACATGAATTTGGTGAGAAATTTATATCTACACAGGTAGGATACGCATCATAACTTAGTCACGTGGTTTACTGGATGAGGTCTATACTAAAACATTATAACCACCCGTTTGGCTTTAGTAGACCACAAATATGTTTTTAACCAAAAGTTAAGTTGTAAAGAATACGCAAATATAATTTTTGTTTATTTTGTACCAGGGCTGAAGAGTGAAAAACATAAGGGAATTGAAAAATGCAGAGAATTCTGATTTGCTTAGCAGGTGATTCTTATTGGTGCATTTGTGAAATGAAGGATAACAACACATGGAATAGATAGATGGATAGATAACCTATAATTATAAAGTATCATTCACCTCACATTATTCCGTTGGATGTAACCTAACTGTGCTAGTTAAGTAATTAGAGCTTCATTATGAATGGAATGGCCCAATTAAAGAGTTTTTGCATGAAAAGGAACAGAATTTTGGAATGCGTATTTATTAATTTTAGAGTACAAGATGAGTCAGTAATTAAAATAAAAAACAAGCTACATAAGCCAAAACTTTTGCTTTTGAAAAGGATATGTAGGAATGGGAACTTTTTTCCGGATATTATTTTCGTTCCACTGTTTCCAATTGATATTAGAACCAGCTACAAACAATTTTGATAAAAGTGTGGCAAGACTACATATATTATCTTCGTGAGAATTCAACATAGATGACCAAACACAACCAGAAGATTGAGTTTGCGAAATATTAAGTTTGGCTAATCGAAGTAGATCGGCATTAGTTCCTAAATCAATGAAAACTCTACAACCTTGTAACCACAATGTTTTAAAAGCTTCTGAGAAGTCTACAAAGTTTTTGGGAGGATCATTCCCCTGAGTGGTGAACACATTTTCTTTGTATCCGGGTACGTAACTGCAAGTAGAATCCGAATCCTTACCACTTTTGGATATTTTTGGAAATATTTGTGTATAATCTAAATTGTATTTAGACGAATTCATAATTTTTGCTTCAATGGTTTCTTCTAAACAGAGTTTGACAATTTTCTCTGCTGTGTTTTGCGATGTACAAGCAATTATAACTTGATCTATTGAGTTTACAGCAAATATTTTCAATTCTGATGTATCAACTGGCAGATTTTCTTCAAAATAAAAGGATAATAGCTTTTCTGCAACTATTTTTGAAGCAGCCACGCTTACCAAAATCAGTTTAGGGTACAGATCAATTTCCTCACTGACCTTTATCAGACACTTCAGAGTCTCTTCTGTATCTAGTATACCTGCAACACAAGCTGATGACAATTCCCCTGTATTGTACCCCAATGCAATATCTGGAGAAATTCCGAAACTTTTCAATAATTCCGTAAGGCTGTACTGAACGCAAAAATTTATTGGCAAAAAGTATTTCTCTCTTTCTTCTTCAGATATACCTTTTCTCCATAACAGATCTAGTAACGAAACATTACAAATCGCGTTTTGTTGAAATATTTCCGAGAATTTATCAAGGGAGTTTTTAAATTGCGAATTGTTTTCATAAAATTGTTTGGACAGTATTTGAAGTTTAAAGCTACTAAGATCGTTAAACAAAAATGCAATTTTTGGTTTCTGGTTTGAACTTTTTCCAATCATGAACCTATTGCTATCTATTGAATTCAAGATTTCATCTTTTGTATTACCGTGTACTGCAATTCGATGAAATAATTGGGCTCTGCAACAATTTGCAGTGAAACAAATATCAGATATATTCGATTCTGCCGTTTCGATAAACCCTTTATATTCATGTAGAAGTTTCTTCAGTGCATTCTCAGATGTAGCCGATAAAGTTAATATATTGTAACAATTACTAGTCCTGTCATTCTCTGTGATAATAGAATTTTGAAAATTCGGAGATTCCTCCAGAATCAAGTGAGCACATTCGCTGGCAAACCCATAGGAATTTATTGCAGCAATGCGTTTCCGGATCGGACACCTTTGCCAACTTTTTGGCCCTCTAGAAGGAATTGTTTCGTGTTTCATGCAAAGGAGAATTTTTATTAAAGATGCAAACCCTGCTGCACACTCCGCATGTCCGATGACATCTGCTACACATTCTATAATAATCTCTGAATTTGCATCATTGCCATAAATTGTATTAATGACATTGCCTTCAAGATTTTCTCTTCCATGTAATTCCACATAGGAAATATCAGTTGGGTCTACTTTTGCTATTAAATGTGCGTTTCTTATCGCCTTTTCTATTGAAATTCCAGATATTTCTCCAAATTTTCCATCTGCTGCATCAGTGCAAATACCTACACTCCGAATGACACCCAGAATATGATCCCTGTCAACAATAGCATCCGCTAATCGTTTCAAAACGACAACAGCACAGCCCTCCGCAATGTTCTTCCATGCAAATCCATTTTCCAGCAACTCAGGTTCAGGTTGACCCAATCTGGGAAAGAAAATCAAATTGACTGCAGCAGCAATAACTAAATTGCACTCTCCCCTTTCAAGATTTTTACAAGCTTGGTGTAAAGTGAACAAAGAGGAAGCAGGACCTCTATCAACAGTTCCATGTTTACCATTAAGACCAAGAAAATATGAAATGTGAGATGAAAGAGCTCCGTAAGAACTGGAGATGTAACCCAAATGGAATTCCCGATTTTCTGCACACAAAGTTTGTCCAAGAACCTTTTCGTAATCGATGTTCCAAGCTCCGACAAAAACTCCTGTAGAGGTACCCCGTAAACTGTGAGGATTTATCGACGCTTTTTCTAACGCTTCCCAGGTCATTTCCAGTAAAATTCTTTGCTGCGGATCCAAAAATGTCGCTTTGGTGGTATTCATATGAAAAAATTCGGCATCAAATTCGTCTACAGGACACTTGAGAAAATTCACTTGCTGTTTCAATCCTTCGCAATGCTTTCGGGAAGTTTCCTTTGATTTTCCAGAAATATCTCGGTTTGCACTGTTTTCCTGCATAATATTCCAGAATTCCTCAGGGGAATTAGAACCGGGAAACCGACAATTGATGGAAATAATTGCAAACTGGTGAGATCCAGTTTCCGCAGGATCGGAATTATCAAAGCTCATGACGTCTTACGTAGTTTTACGATTAGGCTGCAAAAACCAACTCTTCTGCAATAGAATGTGAAATACAGGGTGATCATTAGATAGAAAAAATATTTCTTAAACTAGTGAATCTTTACAGGTACCTATTTCTTATCGCAAATATCACATAATTACAGTGGTCTATACAAATAGTAACGTAAATGGGCAGAATGGAAGGCTGAGAGTGAAACATCTTTCTCTCTCGTACTACATTATTTAATAAATCCATTAAACTGAATCCTTTATTGGGTTGATGCTCACCTTGAACCTGGTTGAACTTTGGAAGATGTTTTTGGTAAAAGCGTAAAAGGCTCCCACACTTGACTTAAACCTGGGTTGGAGTTGTGAAACACACGCTTGCTCTCAAACTCAGTACAACGTATATTTATCTTGAAGTGTTACACACGAAAGTATTGTATTGAAGAAATGAAACAAGAATTGGAATTAATATGATAATTAGGCAGTGTAAGATCCCATTTTTCCCTTTCTTCCTCGATTAGCGATTGTTTCAATTTGAGTCAGCATGTCTACATAACTCCAGAAATAAAAACAGTAGGATTAGATATTCTGATTGCACTTACACAAACATGATAAACATTCTTCGCATTGTTAGCATCACATCACAGATAATATTACAAAAGATGTCGGTTATATAATACACTTTTTTCGATTTATGACAGAATCCTATACATACCCTGTTCTGTTTTATCTTATCGGAATAGATCAACGTTCTTTTTAGAACAAGAAAGTTTAGTACGCATATCGCGTAGGTATGTGTTCCGTGTAATGTAAATCTTGTAATAGTGATATCTCCCTCAAATAAACTACGTTTGATGAACAATGTATGCACTGACAACGAGACACGGAGACAGGTTTGATTTTTGGCCTTTCTAGCTCACTCAGCTCTCACTTCGCACAGTAAATGGCATAAATAAAAGGGATTTCGTCTGCTGTGCTGTTGAAAGACACCCGCAGGTCCAACTGACAAATACTTGTCGACCTTGGTGCAGAATTGCACAGATTCAACTCACTCTCAGCTTCCAATTCACTTCGAACAATGCGGGCGATCTGTAAACATCTCTACAACTCATTCCTCGATTTTACAAAGAGAACGCAACACAATTATAAAAATCATTTTTCACGATCAAACCATTCTACAATTTAATCAAATTATTCCAATATAAACCATGCTGTGCAATATTCTTTTTTATGTCAATTAGTTCCTTTCCAGTAGAATTCCACGCAATTAATTCAAACAGCTATGGAAGTTTATTACAACGTAAAAAGGGTAAACGCTGCATTGTCACACATAATCATTTGAATTGTTATAGGTACTTTGTGTTCCAAATACACGAATTCTTCATTAGCAGGAAAAACTATTTCTCATAGCTGTATATCTGCATCTGCTAGGAATATAAATTGTTCTTATGGAGTATCGTCGTATTTAAGTAATAATTCAATAGTGGATTCTTTCCTCTTTAATCATTGAAATACATTTTTGCAAAATATTCATACATGAAACTTATAAAGTGAGATTTAGTTTTGTGTTCTGTAAATAATTAATTATTGTCACATTTCATGCCAAATAAATCACACACACTTCTAATACTAATGAAGTAATGAAACTCCTTTGTATTGCTTTTCATTCAAAGGTAGTAGAAACGACAAGGAATTTTCTTTTCAGAGAGCATAGATATAATTTAATCAAAACATTAATTATTTAATTATAGATATATAATATATGTTTACTTTGTACACATTTATCAATACTTTTTCCACGCATGAGAATTGAGAATTCTGGTAATATGAATGCAATGCATTTAGTCCGGTTTGCGGTTTGACCAGGTAATTAATTGTTAATTGTGTACTGCGTTTTTATGCACGGTATGAAATATCGTATGCATTGTATTCTGTGGCTGAGCACTCATTTACTTTATTCTTAAGATGTAATCCGTTAATATATTTGTTATTGTAGACAATTTATCTCTTCAATACGCATAACTAGGTGTAATTGTGATAATCTTAGGTATTTTCTTGTGTGTAAGAGTATTAATGTTATATGGTGGCCATGAGGTAATAAGTAAAGTCCATTGTGTCATTCAACTACGGTCTGGTCTGAGGTCTGATGACTGAGAAGAGATAACTAGAAAAGAGTAATAAAATTGGTTATACTTTTTTCGCCGGCTGCGTTTGCGTTACATTGACACGATGACCTTCTACTACCTTCTTAGGGAATTAAAATTACGTCCCATCTTCACTTCACATTGCTAATCCGTACAAAAACGTAATTTATAAGCTACAATGTGAGTAAACGAGATGGAAAACATGAATGAATGAATATGGATAGTTGATTTATTAAGGCTTGCACTTCTTTCTGACCACCTTAAAGTATTCCACGAACAAAACCAATCATTTTACCATATAAAAATGGTTTTACCAGTGAAAAACTGAAGTAATTACCAGTAAAAACTGAAAATCTTTTCAAAAAATTATGTTTGCATTTCAATTGTTTTTTAACCTGGTATTTTCTATTCGTGATTTTTCGGTTTTTCATAGAAGAATCATTTTAAGTGGTAAATATGTGTTTTTTGTTCATTAACTCTGTGAAAATAATTATTTTAGTGTTAAATGTACTGGCACTGCTTTTAACAACCATTATGACCACAAACGGCAATAGCATTTTGTCATCAAAGTGAAATATTAAGAGAATCTGTGATTCCAGTCTGTTTGGAAAACTGTATTTGTTTTCTGCACATTTCCTTAGGATGGGGTATCCACTCTAGAAATTGGGGAATGTATTTGACAACTTTATTGCTAGTTCTGTAAATGGATTTACCACCAGCAACCAAGGTGTACTTAAGAGCAGGAGTGGAGCAAATGAATTCCCAGAAGACTTTCTCAGATTCGTAAAGCTCCATAAAGGGAGTTACCAGAGGGTTGGTGGACTTTTTGAGAATATCTGCGAATTCATTGACTGGCAAAATTTTCATTTGGTACTGGAAATCTTTGGCTAGGTTAAGAAGGTCATTAGGAGTGATAGATTCCGGTTTTATGATATTATACAGTCCTGACTCTGCTCCATCATCCAAGAACAACTGAATGCACACTTTGGCTGCAATGTCAACAGGAACTAGGAAATACTCCCCATTTCCCTTGGGCATCACTCCCAATTGGCAACAGGCAATGAACAATGACATCATTAGGTTCTTTTCGATTGCAAAGTGTCCAGTAACACTGTTTCCAGTCAAACTGGGAAGTCTGAACACTTTACAAGGAATTCCTCGTTCTATCGCCTGCCTAAATAGTTTTTCACATACAAACTTGGATGTGGCGTACCCTAATTTAATTCCTAGGAAATTATTATCATCTGAAGGTAGTTCTTCTGCAAGGAATCCATCTTCATCAACTTTATTAGCCGCAACGTGCGAAGATGGGTAGAAAACGCTCTTTGTTCGCTGAATACTTGCGAACCGCAGAATATTCACAGTCGCCAAAACGTTTATAGACCTTATATCGTGGATACTAAATATTTTCTTGTATTTTTCTAAGTGGTTTGCTTTTATTGCGCAGTGGACCACTGCGTCAACTTCTGAACACAGATTATCGTACACGTCATCACTCAAAGCCAGCTTTGGATGACTAATCTCACCATACAAACAAATTACGTTCTCCATATTTGTTGAATCTAGAACTCCGTGCTTTTTTAGGCTGTCAAGCAACCTTACTCTAGCTAATTTTACGGATTTGGCACGAATCAAGCAAATTATTTTTATTTCTCGGTTTGGAATCATCGATAATTGGCTTAGGACATAAGAACCCAAAAATCCTGTGGCCCCAGTCAAAAGAATAGTTTTAATTTCAGAAGGATTTGCCAGACCGCCTACATTTTGTATATCATCGGGAAGAACTGAATCCTCTTTAATTAGTTCAATGCGTTTAAGCTCTTCTTCTACGGAATCTATTTCCAATTTTGTAGTTACCTTCTTGGAAACACCTTCTTCTGCACCCTCCTCATCGAAAACGATATTGAATGTTTGTTCAGCCAAGTAATTACTTAGACCGGACAAATTCGGGTAGTCCATCAGAGAAGTTGCATTCAAAGTTAAATATTTCCCGAAAACATGCTGAAGACGATTTCTCATTTCGACAGCCATTAGGGAATCCATGCCCATATCTTTAAAGTTTTGGTGTTCGTCTATTGGCTCCTCGTCAGGAAGTTTTAAAGTTTGTCTCATGGCTTTCTCTAACAATGCCTTAACAACTTCGTGTCTTTTCTCATTCTCAGTTTCCTTGATCTCCTTCCAAAATCTTTCACACTCAGCGGAGTTCACTGTGGTATCAATACCTTCGTACCCATCAGTTAATTCTCCAGCATATGCTAAGAGATGCTTGAATGAATGGACAAACGCTGAAGCGTCATGAATTTCTATTGCAGCAGTTTGTAGCAAATGATGTCTCATTATAGCTCTTAGAGAACCAATTCCCAATTTCGGACTAAAGGGTTTCACACCCCAAGCGCCTTCTTTTCCTAAACTCAAATTAGCAGCCGCTCCAACTTCTCCCCAAATTCCCCAGTTAATAGACTGAGCTGGTAAACCTATAGAATGTCTATAGTGAGTAAATGTGTCCAAAAACGCATTTGCTGCTGCGTGATTGGATTGCGCCAACGGACCGAAAAGAGCGGCTCCAGAAGAAAATAACACAAAATGTTCCAATAAATAATCCTTTGTTAAATTGTGCAAGTTCCAAGTACCATTTACTTTAGCAGTGAATACTGCTTGAAACTTTTCCCAAGTTTGATTTGCAATTATTCCGTCGGAAAGCGTACCTGCGCTGTGAATTATTCCGCGCAATGGGGGAAGACCAGACTTTTCATCTTTTATGATATCCAGTAAATTTTGAAGTTGAGCAACATCTCCCACATCTACTTGGTAAGTCAAAATATTTTTTCTTTTTGTATTGTTTAAAGTATCAATGATTTTCTGAACTTCTGGTGTTGGCTCTTTCCTTCCGATCAGAACAATATTCTTAGCACCCGTTTGTGTCATCCATTTTGTGACTTCCATTCCGATTCCTCCTAAACCTCCTGTAATCAAGTATGTACTGTCCTCATTGAAAATCTTTTCTTGCACTTCGTGTTTAGAATTTGTGTGAATTAATTTTGGCATCGTTATCACAATTTTTCCAATTTGTAACGCCTTTTGGAAATGGAAGAACGCTTCAATCGTTTGAGTGACATCAAATTGAGTGTATGGCAGAGGACTGAAGTCGCCTTCATCAATCGCTTTTTGAATCTTACCAGTCATGTCCGATTCCTCAAGGTCCCTTTCTAAATTGACGATTGTGTAGGCAACATCCGGTCGCAGTGCTTCTACTTCCTCTGGTGTCCAAATTTGAATTTTGCTCATTTCCACAAACCGCGCATTGGGTTTGCAGCACCTCAAGCTGGTTTCCTTCATATTTGTTCCAGTAAGAGAGTTCAGAACCATATCTACTCCAACTCCATTTGTAACACGCATAATATCATCTCCGAAACTATCGTTTCTAGAGTGAAAAACGTGTTCAATACCTAAATCGTGAAGATACTTTCGTTTTCGTTTACTTCCTGCCGTTCCTATGATTTTTGCTCCTAATTTCTTGCAGATCTGAATAGCAGCTAAACCAACTCCTCCGGAAGCAACGTGAATCAAAACCGTTTCTCCTGCCTGGATATTGGCAACATCAACTAAGCAGTAGTACGCTGTAAAGAAAGTAATAGGAAGAGTTGCAGCTTGCGCAAACGTCATTGACTTCGGCTTGTGCATAACTACTTTTTCTTTAACAACCGCGTGACTAGAAATGGCTCCCACAGTTGATAACCCAAATACTTCATCACCTATTTTAAATCGTGTTATTTCTGACCCTATTCTACTAACTGTACCTGAACATTCCATACCGATTTCGTCGTACTGATATTTAAAAAGATCTGGTTTAAGGATAACGAATAAATCTCTGAAGTTTAACCCCGTGGCGCGAATTTCGATTTCTAGTTCATCGTTTGCAAGAACACTAGGTTTGGTGAAAGGTACCAAAATCAAATCGTGGAGGGATTTGCTTTCTGGGATTTGTATTTTGTACTGCTCAGTTTTCGGAATACGCAGAGGCATTGGCAGTGGCGCACTCTTGTTCAGGCGAACGACAATTTTCTTCTTGTTTCTATACGCAATTTGGAACTCTGTTGTATTACTCCATATTTCATACATAATTTCACGAACCGTTATCTCGTCTTCAGTTTCCTCGGGATCAATGTCCATTAAAAATCCATTGATATTCACCTGTTCCATGATTAGTGTTTGTACAGCGCCACGAAGTGTAGCCGATTGAGGCGAAGTAACAACTTGGTCCCCTATAAGGTTATTTCCTTTTGTAACAACACACAGTCTAGTTTTTGAATCTTTTTTCACTAAATACTGTGATAAGTACAGGAATGACCTAGAGATAATTTCTTGGTTTTCTTCATTTACTCCCCAAAGGAATACCGCACCCTCGATAGTTTCATGATTTTCATCTATCGCTTTAAATAACGTTTTAAAATGTTCTTCATTAGAATAATCTACCTTAAAGGAAACGTTTTCATCGCTATTTTCGTATTCCCCCGCCTTGGCCTTAGCTACTGTAATAACATTCTTTCCTGATGCTTTAAGACGAGACACTAGAAGATTAGCTACATTCGATTCGTTAGTAAACATAACCCATGATGCTGAATTCAATTTCTCCAATCTTTTTCTTGGTGCTATGAATAAAGGAGGCATATCATCTGTAGCTTTTCCAACGACTGCTCCCATTAATTTTCCCCAACTGTAGATAACAGTGGTTTGAGCAAAACCATTAGCCTTAAGGACAGTTTCCCATTGGTCAGCGTTGAGCATAGGATGATCTGGTCTGAGATGCAAATCTTTAAATCGGAAATACTGAGGAAGTATTCCAAAAATAAGGTCAATGTGACGAATCTTATCCAAAGTTTCTGAAATGACGAAAATTCCTCCCGGAGCTAGCAAATGTCGGATATGGCGAACGGAATCTTCGATTTTCTCAGTGGCATGGATTACGTTACTGGCAAATATTATATCATAATGGTGAGGAGGGAAATTTTGAGATTTAGGGTCGGTTTCTATGTTCAGTAAATTGTAGTCAATTAGAGAAATGTCTTTGAATGCGATTTTCGCTTCAGATAAAAAGTGTGGGGATAAATCTGTGAAATTGTAAGTGTAAGGAATTTTCTTTTCCTGTAAAAGTGCAATCACACTTTTTGTCGTTCCACCAGTTCCAGCACCGACTTCTAAAATGCGTAGAACTTCTCCAGGTGTTTTTGATGTCACGTGGGAAAATAAAACTTCCAAAACTTTTGCAGTTACCACATTCAATTGATTTAAATATTTTGTATCCGTATAAAAAGTAGAAGCGCTGATTCCTTCACCTTCATTTGGGAAAAGCACCGACAAAGGATTGTGTTTTCCTTGCAAAATCTGGGGCAGCTTCTTTGTGACTTGAAGTACCAGTTTGACATCCAGTTCATCTTTGTATACAGATGTCTGAAGATCTTTTTCAGCCTTGTATATCATCCCCTCGAGGTCGTCATCAAACTTCGGAACAAGGACAACCTGCCACTCCTTTACACCGCCATTTTGGATAATTTTCAAAATTCCCTCTTCGGCTAAGATATCTAAAAATCTACTGATTAATCTGTCATAATGAGGAGAAATTTCAAATCTAGCCACGAAATCCTCCAGTTGGATAATTTCATTCACTTTCGGATCAAACCCAAGATCGTAAAGACTGTATATAATAGTGCAGTACACAGTTCTGTTCAACAATATGTATGGTTTGCTGAATTCCTCATAGATTTGTTGAGATTCTTTCAAAGTTGCTGCCATTATCTCATTTTCGGCTAAATTGTCAATATTCACCACTTCGGATAAATTCACCCGAGACATTGTGGGACCTAGCTTGTGGCGGAAAACGTTTTCATACAAACCTGTAACATCCCTTTTGTGATAAGTAAGAGCATTCATAAAAGCAGTAACAGAAGTCAGAACCAATCGGACATTTTTCATCACTGCTATCTCTGCACCATTTTCGTTAAGCAAACTTATACTGACTGCTGAATTACTCAATTCATCTAAACTTCGGATATATCCGTATAATTTCTCTGGTTTCTCATGAGGGTACAGAATGAATTGGTCCAGTCCAATGGGAATTGCCATTCCCGAAACTCCTTTTGATTCATCTGCATTTCTGCAGGCAAATATTTGGATTAGTGCATCCAAGATAATTGGATGACAAATATATTGCTCAGTGTCCTGATTACAACTAATTTCCGCAAAGATTTCATTGGAACCTTTCCAAAATGACACTAGGCTTTGGAAACATGGTCCTAAATAAACCCCTGCAACCTTCGTTTGACTGTAAACCTCAGAAGTCTTTCGTTCGATATTGCAACGCTTCCTTATCGATTCTATATCTACGGGTTCTGAAGGCGTAAGAGAAGTGTAGGCTGTAAATCGACCCCGAGCATGTCTTCTCCACACTGTATTCGAATCAACATCGTTATCTTTGTGGTAAACCCCAATTTCCATTTCAGGGGACTGACTACTGCTAACCTCAAAGGCAGCAGGGGCAACTTCCTTGTTTTCAGCGGCTGCAGCTTTGGAAACAACCACTTGAGTCCTGCAGGGTCTATCAGGGTCAATCTCTAATGCAGCTTCGATACTGAAATCTTCCACGACTAAAGTATTGGAAGGTTTTACAAAGTGGGGGTAGCCACTTGTAGCCACGTGACCAGATGCAAGGATCATTTCCAGTAAACCTGCTCCGGGAACTATAAACTTATCTGCCACTTTGTGGTCATTCAAATAAGGTAACCAATCTAAGTTCAAATTATGTTCGTAGAACGAATCGTTCGTTACCAAAGACAAACTTTTACCCAACAAAGGATGAAGGAGACTCAAATTAAAAGCATCCGTGATGGGAACCCAATACTTCTGTCTTTGGAATGGATAATTCGGAAGAAGCACTTTCGAAGCTGGGAAAATGGAGTAGTAATCCTTCCAATTTATGTCGAATCCGTTTGTAAAGAGTTTGGAAATGCTCGTGAACACCGTCACCCATTCCTCCTCAGTTTTCCTAATCGAAGGAATCCATACGGACTCCTGAGCTTTCTCTCCGCTCAAGTTTGTCATTCCCAATGCTAACAAAATAGGCTGAGGACCAACTTCAATGAAAATGCGAACTCCCTGCTCGAAGAGGGTTTCCATACTGGCTTTGAAGTTTACAGGATCGCGAGCGTGTTTCTGCCAATATTTACTATTGAATTCAGATGCCTCCAGTAATTTTCCAGTAGCTCCAGAAATGTATCCACATTTTGGAACATTATTTGTAACAGTCTCTGCGATTTTACCATATACAGGTAGAATTGTTTCCATATCTCGAGAATGGAAGGCATGAGTGGCTGCAAGTCTCTGAGACTTTACAGGGGGATCGGATTCATTACAAAGCAAACCTAGTTTATCTAAAGCCTCTGGCCTACCAGCAACGACAACTTCATCCTCGGAATTAACAACTGCAATATCCAACCAAAACTTGCTGTCTGCTTTTTTAACAGAGTCAATTAAACTTTCAACCACTTCTGAAGAAGCCTTAACTGCCATCATTCCGCCTGTTGGAAGTTCCTGGATCAATTTACTCCTCTCAGAAACTAACTTTAGAGCGTCCTCCAGGGACAAAACCCCAGCCGCTGCCGCAGCTGCGAATTCTCCGACAGAGTGGCCGAAAACAATATCCGGTTCTACACCGAAACTCTTCCATAACTGAATTAAACTGTACTCTATGCAGAAAATTGCAGTCTGGCTGAACATGGTCTGATCTAACCGAGAAGTATCTTCGTCGTGCCACATCACATCGAAAATTCTTTCGTTGCAATTATTTTGTAAAATCGTTGAACACTTATCTAAAGCAGTTCTAAAGACTGGATGAGTTTGATACAATTGCTTAGCCATCCCATTGTATTGAGACCCTTGCCCTGTAAAAAGAAACCCTATTTTCGGAAGAACCCCTAATGACTTTCCTATAATAACTTGCCTTTTTTCCAGTCTGGATTCCAGTTGCGCTAAATCTTTAGCAACAATGGATGCTCTGTGGGAAAATCGTGCCCTACCAATATTTGCAGTGTAACAAATATCGTTTAAAGATAATTCTGGATTTTTCTTAATCAAATGCCTGTATTTGTCTATTAGTTCATTCAAAGCAGTTTCAGTTTTTGCTGAAATGTTCAATAAATGTTGGGGTGCTTCATTCTTATAAATAGTTTTTAACGGATTAAACTTTTTGATTTTGGGCGCCTCTTCCAAAATAACGTGGACATTGGTTCCACTCATTCCAAAGGAATTCAGAGCCCCCAGTCGCTTTCCCTGTTTGTTGCCGACCCACTTTGTGGGTTCTACAGGAATCGTGACTGGAGTCTCTTCCAGATTTATGTAGGGGTTCAGAGTTTGGAAATTGATGTGTGGCGGGATAGTTTGATGCTGCAGGGACAGGACGACTTTGATCAATCCAGCAATTCCAGCTGCAGATTCAGAATGACCAATATTTGTTTTGACTGAACCGATCATGAGAGGTTCGTCCCTACCCTTGGCATAGGCGCTGCCGATTGCAGCGACCTCAATGGGGTCGCCCACCAAAGTTCCCGTACCATGAGCCTCTACATAAGTGACATCCTGCGGTTGAATGTTTCCGTCCCTGAGGGCCTTCTCAATGACCTTTTCCTGACAGTATTTGCTGGGAGTTCCGAAGCTGGAGGTGGTGCCCTCCTGGTTGAAGGCGGAGGCTCTGACGAGGGCGAGGATGTTGTCGTCGTCTCTGATGGCGTCGGAGAGGCGTTTCAAGACAATGACCCCACAGCCCTCGCCTCGTCCGAAGCCGTCGGCCTTTTCGTCGAAGGTCTTGCAGTGGCCGTCAGGGGCAAGGACGTGAGCCACCGCTTGGTTGTGGGGAGTGTAGGGAACGAGAATTAAATTGATTCCCCCGGAGACAGCCAAGTTGCAGTCCTTCCTCTGGAGACTCTGGCAAGCCAAGTGGAGGGCGAGGAGAGCGGAAGAGCAGCCGGACTCGGTGGCCATGTTGGGTCCATTGCAGCCCAAGAAGAAGGAGACCCGGGCAGAACTGGCACTGATGGCGTTGCCCAAGTAGGAGCGAAGGAAGTCGTTCGTGGCCTTTCCAACCTTCAGAATTGTTTGGTAGTCCTGATTCCAGAAGCCCATGAAAACTCCCGTGGTGGTTCCCTTCAACTCCTGTGGGTTGATTCCCGCGTTCTCCAAAGCTTCCCACGTCGACTCCAGCAGAAATCTTTGTTGCGGATCCATCACGATCGCCTCTCGAGGACTGATTCCAAAGAACTTGGCGTCGAACTCGTCCACCGCAGCGTCGATGAACCCTCCGATCGTCTTCTTCGGGTCTCTGCTCGTGTCCCAACGTTCGTGGGGAACCTCGCGCATGCAATCCTTCCCTTCCACCAACAACTTCCAGAACTCTTCCGTGTTGTTCGCACTCGGGAATTTGCAACTCAGTCCTATGATCGCCACTGTCTCCGACATGCTTTCGTAAGTGTCGGCCGACAGTGGGTCATATCCTAAAAAATGAAGCTCACTGTTTTCACTAATCAGCGGCAGATTCATCGATTTTAATGTATCCTACGAAATAAGAAAGCATTTTTTAGTACACACTCGAAATTATCATTGATTATCAATACTGTGTTTAATTTTTAAGAAACCTTCGGTATCGTAGGGTGGACATCTTCAAAAAATATAGAAATCCATAAATTGTGTACAGCCTGCAAAAAGTTTCATAAATAATTATGCACTTGACCCATGATGTTTCTGAACATTTGGTTAATCAAATAAGAAACCATAGACAAAATTTCATTATTCTATTTCTCCCACTTCCCAACTTTTGTTTACTTTAATTTTGCCCTGTGGGTGGGAAATAAGAAATAACCATTACTGGCATTTCTCTCTCTAAGGTGTTTTAAGTAAACGTACCATTCCAAAATCATTTAGTTTCGCTGATCCTTTATGTTGAGCTTTAGATTGGAGAGATGTCAATGGCCGATTTTCGGTAAAACTGACGCATTTTATATTTGAGATGAAATCCCTAAATCAAATAGTAATAACGTGGCTACCGGGTAATAAGTAGCATAATTAATTTAGTAGAAGCACAATTAGGTAATTACTATCATTATTATGAACACTTACGGTGAGTAATTTGTTTTCGTGTTGATATTAGCATTATAATTTTCAGCTACCAGCTTTTTATTGTGTTCTCCAAAGCAGAGTTCTACAGTGTCTTCGAATTTCCCTTAGAAGGAATAATAAACATTTAATTAATTAAATGAGCATTGTGTTGTTGATTGTTTTCTTAATTTCTTCCATAAGGCCAAACTTTTTTTGTTTTTACCATTAACAACTTTTTTTGCTGAACAAAATGTCTCGAGTTTTGCATAGGTTTTGTGAGAAGGCGTGAAAGCAAAAAGAGACAGGTCCAATTTGTCTGCATGTACCGATATTGTTGTTGTTGAAGACGGTTCTTGCAGGTCGAAGAGCTCATCGCAGTTCTTCACAACCTGTAAACAAGTGTTTTTCATTCTCTTGTTTTGATGTGTGCAATACAAAGGAGTTATGTAGGTACCGAAAACAGGTTGCTTAAGCAAAACAGGTGTATTTATGCTACACTACAAACAAGATGTTATTTTATCATTTTTTTAAAATGGGCTTACTTAGTTCTGGTTACTGTAAAAAATTGTTTACTGGGTATACCCATAGCACAATAAAGACATATATCAATCAAAACACAATAACATCTAGACATTTTCTAAAAATGTTTATCTACATTAAGGACTTTGGTATTCATTGAATAATCGAACAACAATAATTTAGGTGCACCCACCTTCTGGGCAAAAGTTGTTAAATTATAAAGGGTTGTATTTATGTGTAACTCAAAAATAATCCATTTACAGCTCAAGAAAAATAATCACATTACCTCATATAAATACATTTAGCTAATATATTTTATAATATATAGCTAATAATATTTATCCAGTTTCAAGTGTCATTACTCCGAATTGATAAAATACCTTTGTCTTAAATTTTCATGCAATTTGCTAATGTTTTAGTACATTTGCCTCAAGTATAGTGATAATTCTGTGCTCTACTTGAGGTAAATGTACTAAAACATTAACAAACTGCATTAAAACTTGAGACAAAGGTATATTATCAGTGCGGAGTAATGATACTTGAGACCGGATAAATATTTATTAGCTAAATGTAATGAGGTCCGATTACTTTTGAGGTGTGTTCAAAATTTTCCTTAATAATTATGAAGCGTACCTAATTTACTCGAAATCTCTATAATATTCTACCCACTATCACGGATAATAGTTTTTGTCATTATCTACTGCATGCCTACCAAAATAAATTCAAATCTTCAATGATTGAAATCTGACTAACCATTAAATCTGGATTTAGGAAAACGCATTTTTTGAATAAGGTCAATTTCCAGCATTGTGCACGGATGTACACTTCCGGTTTCACGCTGCCTAGTTCATCTGTGTCCATGTAAATCCGCCAGACAACATCGAATTCCTCCTCAAGTAACTTTCTATTGTTAGTAAATTCAAAGTACATAGAATACATGTGCAATTTTACTTTTAGAAATTAAATACTGATGGCATATGTAAATGAAACGGTATTATTTGTATTCAATTATGTGCTATGCAGATTTAACCTGCTTCAAAATCTGTTTTCTCTCTAATTATTAATTTTGCCTACCAGATATCAAATAAGAAATTTTAAGAAGGGGTACCTGATGTTTTGAGACACTTCTTTTGAAATTATTATCACAATCCTTTTAGTAGAGAGAACACGTCTCAGTGACCTGGCCAAAACTAAAGCTGTCAGAGATTCCCAATCATCAACCGCAACGGTGACCCACGCGTGTTGCCAGTTTACTGTTTTGCCAAAAATGTGATTAACTTAATATTACCAAAAAGATTACTATAATATTTGAAATTCACAAAATTTTGCTAATTGGTTATTCCGGAAAAAGTCGGTGATGTGAAACTAATTAATTTTACTGTAAGAATTTCTGATGTACTAATGCATGAAAAAAGAGTTTACCTGACATTCTGTTAAATTCAGTAAATTAAAAGAACCGGGAAATAGCAGTTGCCTTCTTGGAAATAGTGGAATCACAATTTACTTGGCAGTAGTAACCAGTGAACAATAATATATTTCATTAATTTTTGCATATCTGCGGATGCGACCGGACAAATCAAATAAATAATCCTTCTTCATTGCCCTTTATATAGACTGTTGAAGATTCTGAGCTAACGTGATAATATTATTCATTTAGTTTTTATATAATTGCATAATTGTTCTTATGAATTACAATATCTGCTTACTTTAGCACGTAGGTAGGTTATGTTCAAACTATAATATATTCAAATACCGTACTACAATAATATATACAGAAATATACAGACAGTGAGTAGTTACATTAGTCACATATTCCAACTTTTTATTGCGCAAAAGAACTTGAATTCAGTTCGAAAGAAAAACACGGAGAGTATAGAAAATCGGGCGAATAGGAAAATGCTGGCCTTCATGACACTGAAGATCTGTATAGAGATGTAGACGCTAAATGGTAACAAAAAGCTCTTGTCTGTTAAATTATAAAGTAGGTTTTACCTAGTTTGTACACTCGTCTGCAATGGTGAAAATTGCAGGGTGTTTTTGTACATGCAACGTACTTCAATGTAAAATCGATTTCACTAATAGTAATAATAGTGCCTTTGTATTTTCATAGGTTTCTGTCATAAGTGCAATGCACAGCAGTTTTTTTCTCAAATAATCTCAATTGTTTAATTATTAGGTAAACGTCTCCTCACTTGCGGCTAACTAGATCGCCCTTCCATTAAGCGCACGAAAGTCTATTAAAACACATGCATTAATTCAATAATTATTTAATCTAGATGATAATTATTAACCATATTTTACATGTTAAGCTCGTATAAAGGAAATAGATACTTTCTGGCTCTACTATTGCACTGAATACCCTCGTTAAGAGTAATTAATACTTTTCTTACTTCTTGAACCAAATAGAAATCATTCCTTCACAATATTGTGAATTAACATTTAATGTATTTTGACTGAAAATAAGTGATGACAGATTAATGTAAGTATAATTTAGTTTAGGTACCTTTTCATAAGTAATTGTATTGAAAAGATATTTTGTGCTGAAAATTGAACATAATTATTTCTAAACTAAAAATCTACTATGGTGCAATAATTTATACTAGGGTAATAGAAAAGAGTGCCAAATTTTTTACGTTTGAAAAACATCAAGAAAGGAATTAAGAAACTATTCCAAGATTAGTTCAGTAAACCCTCTATTGTGTTTCTTCAGACATTTAGTCTACATATCTAAAGCTCTTAAATGGCTACAATCGTATCTCAGCTAATCATATTTTTATTACAAATTTATTACATGTAATTATGAGGTTATTCTGTCTGTGTGTAAGTGTTCGCAGGTAGCTACTTTATGATTAAGCCTGATCTGTCTGTGTGACTGTTTGTGCGTTCGAGGATAGCTTCTTTATAATAATGTCTGTTATATGTGTCTGTGTGTATGGTCTGTGTTTTTGTCTGTACCTGTGCGTTCGCGTTAAAGTTAGGGTCTATATGCGTTTAAATAGTTTGTTATATTATAGAAGTATCATTACATTTAAGTAAACTTGGCTATTCGTTAAACGAAAAACATAAAAGGGATATATATGATAGTGCACATTTTTTTCCTAAATGGTACCTAATCAATGTTTTCACCTTTCATTCCCGTAACTACTTACAGGAAAAAGTTACTCATGTTTAATTAACATAATACGTACAATTACAATTTACTATAGCTTTACTATGTCCTACAATATTGTACCCCGGGACATTAAAACGTAAAATACGGTCACCGACATACTATTGCTGTACTAGCTGTACTATGTTTCACTAAGATAACATAAGATTAAAATACCTACGCATATATATCATACCCTGTAACATTGTACGTAAGTATAGTAAACAGCATTCAATCTTGCATTAGCATTAGTGAACTGTTACACAAATAATATCTTCTGTAGCCATGAAGGTCAAAGCAAGAAATATTTGTTTTTATTTTTGCTTAATTCATGCACAAATCTGGTTTTTGTGTCGTAGAGGTACTTAAGAAAACAATTTTTCCTGAAGGAAATTACATACATAAGAAACAATAATTCTCTGCTGTTCGAAATAAAATTGCTGTAATTAAAACATTAGTTTTTCGTCCAAATTAAATTACTTCATTACTGTACCTTGTTAGCGATCTTAATTGAGAAGGGCATTTCTGTATTCTATACTAGGTCATGGATACGTAACACATTATTACGTGAGCTTTATCAAATACAGTGTCTGTAGTTTTACATTTCAATTCGAGAAGGCATCTTTTCATAATTACTACTTTTCTACCTCATTTGATATTAAGTGTTAAGAGGAATATCATTAGGCAGCCCTAAGCTGTTTTACTGTTAGGGACCTACATTTTGTAATTAGTCTAATATACATTTGTAAATATATTTGCCTATCGCACGGGTTCCATTTTTAAGAGGTACCAGTAAAGCGTTTTAATTTTCCTTTATGTTGTACAGTGTACCTAACTAATGAAACTATACATTATAATATATTGAAATAATGACATGACTTTCTCAGTCAAAAGAGTATTTTTAGTTACTAAATTTTATTAACTAGATCTCAAACTCAAATTACATTATAATACTCTATTAACTTTTTAACTTTTATCTGAAATATCTGTATCAATTATTGGAGATCCGAAGTTCTTAACACTGAGAAATATATCTATAACTTAATACTACAATTTAATTGACAATGATTACAATCAACTCTGTATTACTCGACTTTAACTTTTCCAGATTCATCAGTGTTTTGTGGCAAATGTGCTGTGAGACGTCGCCTAACTCTTAGAAATCCAAAGAATAGTAGCCCAAAGCACACTGTAAGAGTCAGGAACATCACAACCATCAACTTTACATCGTTGAGATCATTGGCTTCCGAATATAGGATGAATTGACCGGTTACGTCTTCAAATGTATCAAACTTTCCCAATCCTGCTTTGAAATGGAACAATCCTGTACCATAAAGAACAAATTTAAGAGATTTGGCATCCACAAATTTTTTCCCTCCATTTAATACAGGATTTCTATTAATTTCATCCAATAGTTCATTGCGACAATCCTCGTCTGCAACTCCGCAACTGCTGTAGGTATCTAAGACAGCAAATTCCCTCCTGCCATTAACTTCTTCTATATAGACAAACAAATCAGCCTTTTTGGAAGCAAACTCTTCCAACTGATCTTCAACTCGCATAACAGGATCATACGTTATTGTGATCCGGGCTTCCTTCCCTCTCTTTACTGTGTACACCTTTTCCTTACAGTCCGAATAAAGATGATCTTCTTGCACTTTGTCAACATCCGTACAGCCACATTCCCGCCGAGTCTTTTTGCCAAAGCAAAATGCTGAATCGTATTTCTTACTTGCTTTCGAAATTTGGTACCATTCGTTGTACGCCTCGGCACTTGGATCTGCATTGTAGATATTCACAGCCACAGGAACTTGAGCCCCTCGGAAAGATGGGGGTCGGTAATTTACAGGAAGTGTCGTAAATACAATCTGCTTATTTCTGACGATCGTTTGTTTGGATTGGTCAGCAAGTTCTTGAAAAGTAATACAATTTGGAGCGTCCTTGTGCCAAGGACGATGAAATACTTGTGCATTATTGCAAATGGGGACCGGATACTCGGCAAAGAGCCTCCGTCCTTCAGCTCTATGCGCCGCAACTGTAAAAGTCATACTGGAAGGGGTTTCACATTCTATAGAGGCAACCACAGATCTTATAACAACCTCCGTGTGTTTTCAGCACAGGATTGTCTTCTAAAGTCAGGATATGGTGACAGCCTCCGTCCCCAGATATCCATGGTCGATCAACGTCTTTAATACCTTCACAAAATTCGATCTTTTCTGTTTTTCTGCTGGGTTGAGTTGTGTTTGGCGGAGCTTTAGCAGTTGTGGCATCTGTGCCAGATGAAGTTGCGGTAGTTGTAGACGGTGGCTCCGTTGATTCGAGTTCATGTAATTCTAGTAGAAGAGGATATTTCAAACTTTCTTCATCAAAAGGCTTATAAAGGGGCCATCCATAAACGATGTCGTCAGTTTGGGGGTGAGGGGGTGTCAGCAAAATACGACAAACGACGACGAGGGGGAGAGGGGGGGTTTGAGTAGATCTGACGTCGTCTCACATCACAACATACTTATCTCCAAATTTTCCTTCTCAACAATGAAAACACTAATTGGAGAAGCACAATTTCCATTTAATGCAATCAATTAATCCACTTTAGTGTGCAATTCAATCCAATATTTCTGAGAATTCAGAAGACTTCACCAGAAGAATATGTTGCTGATAAGAAAAACGTAAACGGGCTTAGTACATAGTACATACTTAAATAAAATTATCAGGGAAGAGACAACTAAACTACATATTGTCTGTAACTTTTATAAGGAGATCTTTTAAACTTAGCAAAACTTTTACTGTTCGTCATTGTCAATATAATAAGACAAGTTCAACTATTACATAAAATTCCCGTTCACTGAGATTTTTAGTTGTTTAATTGTAAGATGTAGTTAGAGCAGATTATAAACCTGTAACGTTAACACATTTAATGAAGGATATATATTATTAGAAATTTTTGCGTTAATTTTAATAAAAATATACTTTGACGACGTCAGAGGGGGGAGGGGAGGTTGCCGAAATACGACAAAAAGCGACTATGGGGAGAGGGGGGGTCAAAAAACGCCAATTTTTGACGACATCGTTTATGGATGGCCCCAAAGTCTAAACTTTTCTCTGTATTCATTGAATTCCGCCTTAACTTTGTGCAATCTTCTGTATTCTCTGTTTAAAGCTTTTATCATGGCATTTTCCTCTTCAAGCATTTTATTTCTTTCCACCTTGTCTGCCTTTAGCCTCTCTTGTCGATATTTACATGTACTGAAATCGATTAGCCAGGATTTGAAAGGTTCGACTTCGATTTTCGTCTGTTTTGTTTCAACTACTGTGGGAAACCCCCACATCGTCGAGGTATTAGAGATTTTTGGAAATCCTTTTAACAGAATACTGAAGTGGCCAGGAATGTATACTGTTTGACCTGCACATTATCATTAAACAATTAATTTCTATTAAACATTTAAAAAAACAACACGCGTACTAATAAATTAACAAAAGTCGTCAGATATTTTGTGTAAATGCGTTGTCGTTTGTCTATCATATCCATAACTCAAAAACGATTGACTTGAGATAATGGGGTCAAACTTGGAAAATATCTAGCTAAGTTACAGTGTAAGGTAAGGTCCAGTAATGCAAAGTGTGACCATAAAAATCCGCAGAGATCCGCTTCTGTCCAGAGGTGACCTTTCCCCGAAGAAGTGGATGGGGCCTTGCGGAGATTGCAACGGGTGTTTAGGACACATTATTGCGGACAACACTTACTTAGTTAAGCCTTTTTTTGCCCAGTGTAGCACTGGTTTGTTCAGTAGCGGAAGCTGCTTTAAGGAAACGTGGCGTGTGTGCATCAGTTGCAAATCCACAAAATAAAAAGTAAATTTTACGGAATGATTTATGAAGGACATACCTATGTGTTCTTCGCCAAAACGCATTCCAGGGCCAGCCTCTAAAAGATAATTAACGTAGTAAAGTAGTTAACAATTATAATAATTAAATTACCCAGAATGAAAAATGAAAAAAATGTACAACCATTATTGTTATTTGTGCATCAGTAAAATTAATTATGTACAGTGATTGAATTTTAGAGAGACATTTACCGTTAATTAAAGTGACGTTGGCTGCATTACTGTTTTTGTCAATATGAACAAGAATTGATGTTGGAATAGCCTTCATTGGTATTGGTTTAATAATTGCAATATAGAGAGCTAATCGGAAACCAGGTAAAAACTTGGCCACTCTCTTTATATGACGCACGTACAGCTCACAGTTAATCACTCCTGTAGTTCCGGTTGGACACTGGATTTTTTCACCTATATTGAAACATAGATAGTACAAAAGGAAGATAATATAAATAATTTCCATAATAATGATAGTATTAACATTTGTAGATTATAATATAGATATAGGTAACCTATATTGACGACTCCAAAATACAAAAAGTTGGATTGTTGTTCGGCATCGCCAGGAACTTCGGCTTCGTAGAGAATAGCATGTGTTGAGTCAATTAAAAATGGCGTCAAAGGGCCATGGGATTGCACTCGTTTGGCCTACGTGGAAAAGATTTTTAATCATAATTAGATTACCATGTACAATTTCTAATTTCATACCTTTGCTAATCCTAGCTAGTGCCCAAATGGACTTGTGAATTAAGAATGGTAATAGAACAGCCATTAAAGTCTTACTTGAAACTTATAAGGATTTAAAGACAAAGCTCTGAAGGTTGGTGACGATGAGACTGGAAAGGATTTATTAGCATTTTCTTTTGCTTCCCGCAACCTAATCCATTCTTTCTTACACCAATTATAATCACTTTTTTTACGCAATTCAAAATCAAAAGCATTTTTTGTACCAGCACTATCATAATTCAGGTCGTTGCCACCCTTAAATTTTGGGGGTGTGCCCTTAACAAGTGGATTTTCTAAAAATTCCAAAGATGTTGTCATATTGGTGGTGGTACTTAAAGTACTATTACAAACTGCCCGTATTCTGCGATAAGAGCCCGCTTTTACAGCAGGGATTTCTAGATACCAATATAACAAATGGCCAGAGAATGCAGGAATATAATTTGCTCTAAGTTTCAAAGACCTTTGATAAGCAAAAGGCCAATCTAAACCATTGGGTCCAAAAGCACTTTTGATTTCATCGATTTCATCTCTGTCAATTGCAACTACACTGTATTGGTAAGCAGTTCTCCCAATAAACATAACTGATTTCCCTTCGTTTCCACATACAAAGAAACGGTCCGGATGGTTAAATCGACATTCTTTGATGGAATCTTTGTCATAAACTAAGTTTCTCTGTGGAGTGCGGTCAAGATTTGGATAACTTGGAAATGAACCCACTGATTGGTAAACGAGAGGTCGAGGTCCAGCAGATTCCGCAATCCATAGTTGGTTCCCCATGAATAATACATCCAATGTTGTAGGATTGATAGTAATATCGTTGATTTTAAATGAAGTAGGAAATGTAAACTCGGTAAATCCCTTGGTGGTCATACTACTCGTTAAGTGTTTAGAGTGGTCTTGTAACTTGTCGGTTCGGTTGGTAGTTGTACTTGTAGTTGGTATAGGTAGCACAAATCTTTTAACGTATTCCGCTCCGTTAGATTGCAAAATGACAGATAAATCAAAATGTCCAAGTTGGTGGTTGTAAAATATACCAACAATATCTTTTATACAGATTCCATTGAAAGTGGATGCTGCAACAAATAGTGGCGACCACTGGCTATAAGGTTTCGGTGAAAACAAGGTGGTAAAACTGTGATTACACGTGTTCTTCTGATTTTCAGTTTTCAAAAACACAATGAGCATGTCGAGATAATTTGGAATTTGCAATAGGTAGCAAACGTGACTGTAATGCAGCTTTGCTTCCGCATCTGAAAAGTTACAAGTCTCGCTGTCGTCGGCAAAGGCTGCGCAAGGATTCCTTTTATTAAAATTCATCAACGTTTCGTTTGTTTGTTGACTGGAAGTTTTGTTTATGCTGCCTGAAACATAAATTCCGTTCTTGCTTAAAGCAACCAAATGATCATTTGTCAGTACCAGTTGGGATACCGATCCACAGTCTGTTGCATTGTTCACCAAACAAAGTATACGTGTTGGCCGTAAGTCACGCATCATTGGGATATAACATTACGTGTGGCCAGAAAATACGCATCATAGGGAATTAACATTATGAGTGGCCAGAAGTCATGCATCATAGGGAAATAACATTAGTGTTTGGAAGGCGCCTCAGTTCCATTCAATAATCAACTCCAATGAATCTTTATTTGAGCAGGGTAACACTTTTTTGTAAGTTCTTTTTATCGAATATGAATATCATTTGTGCGATGAAGCTTTCGAAGAAAAAAAGAATGGGAGTGATAATGTTGGCTGGACGTCCAGGCTTATCCACCAGAGCCGTGGCAGCAGGATTCGCTCGGAGACATCCTGATAAGGCCATCCACCAATCAACAGTTGTTCGATTGGCTAGCAAATTCAAGAAGACAGGTTTGACAGCTGATGCCCCTCGGTCTAGGGCTCCTACGACTGCCCCAAACCCAGAGGTTACAGTCAGTTCTTGCAAATCCAAGAAGATCACTAATAAAGAGAAGTAGCAAGTGGTTTTAACATTCCAAGAACCAGTGTTCGTCCTATCCTAAAATTACATCATTTTAAACCATATAAAATGAAAATTCTTCAGGCTCTAAAACTTTAAGATCCAGCAAGGAGAATTTTTCCGCATTTTGTCTCTGGGCGCAGTCAATTTTGGACACTATCTTCGTTAAATTCTTTACGGGGACGGTAAATGCTGAAACGTATCTTGATTTGCTAATGAACGAATTGCTACCGGAACTCGACTTCAGAAAAGGTAAAGGACTTAACACAAGTCCTTTACCTTTTACACACCAATGTTATTTCCCTATGATGCGTGACTTCTGGCCACCCGTAATGTTAATTCCCTATGATGCGTGACTTCTGGCCACCCGTAATGTTAATTCCCTATGATGCGTAATTTCTGGCCACACGTAATGTTATATCCCAATGATGCGTGACTTACGGCCAACACTGTAGTTGTTAAATCATGAAGCTTTGTTTCAGGGTAATCCAAATTGAAAGCAGGAACGGTGATGAAAATGTGTTTTATACTTTCAGTTGCTTCATCGTGGCTAATCTCACCACAATCCTTTTTCGGCTTCGCGATTAAAGGAATATATAATAAGAAGAGATCCGGTATGCAAGGATTAGGAACAATCACGAACCTATCAGTATTGAAACGTCTTTCAACAGTGAAAATACCCTTTTCAACTACAAAAGTACAGTATACTACCCTCGCTTTTGCAGGAGGGGGCAGATTGGGCGGGGGCGGATCAATATAGTCAACATTAACAGGATCTACTCCACTCCATTTCCAATTAAAGAATCCCCATGACTTATAGTCAATCAACGTTTTCCTCGATTTGAATGATCTCGTTTCGGCAGGAATTTCAAAGAAGACGTCTATCGGGGGAACAGGCTCTGATGAGTAGAAACTTGTACTTAGTACATTGTGATACTGGATGGTATCGTTAGACGCCGTAAAAAAGGTAGTGGTGTCCTTTATTGTGGTATTTATCACGGTCATTGAAGCGTGCTACTTTTTGTCACCTTCACCCCGACTTTTTGTCACCTTCACCTCAAAATCGACTTTTTATCACCTTCACCTTCACCTCGACTTTTTATCACCTTTCACCTTCACCTCGATTATTAAACAGCGGAAACCTATTGTAAGTTTTCGGGATGTCTGTCTGTGAGTGAGTGAGTGAGGGGTCAGGGTACATAGCCGAACAGCAGAACGGTACATAGCCGAACAGCCGAACGGTACATAACCGAACAGCCGAACGGGTACATAACCGAACAGCCGAACGGCAATTTTAGAGGTGGGATCCAATCGAAAAATTTAAAAACACTAAATTTACTGAAAACGAGGTTAAAATATCAATCCACCTTTTTCTAACAAAATTTCGATATGTGCGACAAAAGGCAACCATTACGCGACACAAAAATCTGGAACCTCAAACTATTCTACAAAATAACTTTGTGCTGCCAACAAAAATTTTTTTCACAAATTTAAAAAATTGAATTTACAAAATTTCGAAATACGCATTTCAATTTTCAAATATTTACATTCAACTTTTCAATTCACTTTCAAAATTTGCAATCTAAATTTCAAAAATTTGCAATCTAAATTTCCAAATTTTGCATGGTGTACTTCAAAAATTCACGTTCAAAATTTCAATAAACTTTACAAAATTTTCAAAATAAATTTCAAAAAATTGCAGTCTAAATTTCAAAAATTTGCAATCTAAATTTCAAAAATTTGTAATCTAAATTTCAAAAATTTGCAATCTAAATTTCTAAAAATTGCAATCTAAATTTCAAAAATTTGCAGTGTACTTCAAAAATTTACGTTCAAAATTTCAATTTACTTTTTGTTCTGTTCTGTTGTGTTATAAGAGGCGAACAACCTTCTATAGAGAAGGTGTCCAGGGCTCAGGCCACATAATCGGGCTCATTGCCAACTCCTCTGAGACAGGCATTGTTGTTAGTTAATGCCGAGAGGTCAAAGGCTGTCATTAGATGGATTCATAGCCTCACTTCACACACGAGGTGTGCCTGATGGGGTTCTGCCCTGCTGTACCTGGAATCCCCCCTTCACTAGGGCCTCTCAGATACTATAGTTCCATTGTCCCATAGTTAGTTTATCTATCTTTCCATTCGTGCGTCGCACAAACAACCTCTGGCCTTATACCCCAAGCGGGATTCAAACCCACTACCCGACTGCAGACATAGAGATTGATTATTCACGTAAGCCGCCTAGCCAGGTAAGCTTGGGTTCTTTCAATTTACTTTACAAAATTCGCTCCACAAGTTTTTAAAATTTGTCCACAAAATTTACTATGAAAAATTTTAGAAATTACATTTCAAAAATTTAAAATTTGTTCACAAAATTTACTTTCAAAAATTTTAGAATTCCACTCTCGCTCACAGAAATTTTAGTCGCTCCACGGTATTTTAAAATTTGTTCACAAAATCTGCTTTCAAAGATTAGAAGTCGCTCCACAAAATCACAGCACGACCCCAAAATCTTTTACGGCTGGCCAAATCAATGAACGACCTGTAAGGAGTGCAAATTGCAAATAGGAATGTTGGACTAATAAAACGATGTGACTAAAAAATATATATTATGGTTTATCAGTTAACCGTTAGTTATCAAATGATTATTGGATAGCCGCCAAGTAATTTGATACTATCGGGTACCCGGCTAGTTATTTGAAACTATCGGGTGCCCGGCAAGTTATATTTGGTTTGGTATATTTGGTACAAGCTATTTGGTACCCAGCGATTTTAATGGCAATTTTTTAATTCGAAAGCACTAATGCTATTTAAATTGCGCTAAATTTAAAATAATTCAAAGTAAATTTTGTGGAGCGAATTTTAAAATTTTGGAAAGCAAATTTTAAACTTTGGAAAATAAATTTTGTGAACGAATTTTAAAAATTTGTGGAGCGAATTTTGTAAAGGGAATTGAAATTTTGAACGTCAATTTTTGAAGTAAACTTTGCAAATTTTTGAAATTTATTATGAAAATTTTTGAAATTTAGATTGCAAATTTTTGAAACTTATATTGCAAATTTTTGAAATTTAGATTGCAAATTTTGAAAGTAAATTGAAAAATTGAATGTGAATATTTGAAAATTGAAATGCGTCTTTAGAAATTTTGTAGTCAATTTTTAGAATTTGTGAAAAAAATTTTTGTTGGCTGCACAAAGTTATTTTTTAGAATAGTTTGAGATTCCAGATTTTTGTGTCGCGTAATGGTTGCCTTTTGTCGCACATATCGAAATTTTGTTGGAAAAGGATGGATTTATATTTTAAACCTCGTTTTCAGTAAATTTAGTGTTTTTAAATTTTTCGATTGGATCCCACCTCTAAAATTGCCGTTCGGCTATGTACCCGTTCGGCTGTTCGGCTATGTACCGTTCGGCTGTTCGGCTATGTACCATTCGGCTGTTCGACTATGTACCTTTATCCAGTGAGTTGAGTGAGATAGCGCTGTAAGTCGTGGTAAGTGGTGAGGTGTTTTGGGGTGATAAAATGTCGTGGTGAAGGTGAAAGTTGATAAAAAGTCGAAGTGAAGGTGAAAGGTGATAAAAAGTCGAGGTGAAGGTGAAGGTGATAAAAAGTCGATTTTGAGGTGAAGGTGAGAAAAAGTCGGGGTGAAGGTGACAAAAAGTAGCACGCGTCATTGAAGGCAACACTCCACTTGAATTGACATACAACCAATACATTTCTTTTCCTAGATTCTGCAGTACAGGGTCAGGGTCTTCTGGATCATACATCATCATTCTTATCTGAGATTCATTTTGTGGATTCGATTTGAAGTACATATATTCATTTTCTATATAAGTAATTAGAAAATTATCAATGCGTCTGTAAGTGTGGAAATTTTGTTCTTCGGTTGTAACGAAAATCACTACACAAAACAAAATAAATCAATTTTAGTTTTTAGACTCGTATTACAGTGCAGCGTATTACAGCGTAATAAATGGTATACTATAAGTAATCAATTACTGAGAATAATGGCCAAGGCCAGTCAGTAATGAATAATCCGAATGAAATATTTATTTTATTTGTGTATCTATTCTCCTCTTTGCTGTTTTCTATTGGACATACCTGGATTGCCAAATTCATAAACACCGAATGCAGAATTGCTTTCTTTGTCTTTGCCCGTCTCGTTTTTGGCTTCTTGTGCTTGATAGTTGACAATGATTTCCGATGACATCAGTACGCACATCAAAAACGATCGAAAATTGTAGAGCCTCATTATTGACCCTGTGTCAGTCAGTCCATGCAGTCCAGCCCTTATTGCTCTATACGATTGCAATAGCACAAAGACGATAAGGATAAGACGACCAGTGGCCAGACTTCGTCTTCGATTCGAATTCGAACTGTGAGAGAAAACTTGTAATAAGCCCAGTTGGAGCTGAATGTCGGGTAACTTACATCGAGGTGATGTGTCGGTGCACATATTTAAGGTGACGATCGGTCCACCATTTTGAAACCGAAAAACGAAGCGGTTAAATCACAAATTTTGAAGTATGTTTATGATATAGAAACCATTCCTGTGTACAAGATCCCGTACGGCATTGAAGGCATCCGACAAGTGTGTTGTGTGTTATGCATAAATGAAAACGCAACAATAATCATAATCGAATAATTATTGGAGAGGTGTCGGAATAGTGAGCGACCGAGTGTGGGTGGGCCTCTCCGATAATTATAGTAATGAGAGCCCACTGGGTTAAATATTCTACGACGTTATTCTGAATATTTAAACCAGTGGGCGCAATGCATTATACGTTTTATTATTACATACGATAAAGCTCGCGACGCTACTCTTTGTCAACTAGATTGACACGTTTACACAGCTAATTAAATCGCAAACCACATATTGCTCTTGACGAGCAATTATCGGAACCGAAAAAGAGTTGACTTATCTTGCAATATTAGACAAAGTTAGGTTCATTAGTCATTAGTAATGGCTAATAATGAGCCTGCCTAACTTTGTCATTACAATAATATTGTTTACCTGCTTTAATAGATAATGACTCATTCTTTATTAAAACAGGTAAACAGGCTATGTTTGTATGGCAGGGTACGTCTGACTTGTCGGATGTCTTACTGCATGAGTTTGGCTGTCGGTATTTTTCAACAACACGGATAGATGTTAGTTAGCTTGTTAATTAGTAAAAAGCTTATAACTTCTAAATTAAAGAAGTAAGTGCAAATGTGAAAATGTAGAGAGAATCTCCACTTCATTAGCAAAATATTTTACTGTTGAATTTTTGATTTATCTCCTGTGCTCTGAGTAAAAAGTAATTGAACAAAAAGACGACAGTTTGAATCGAACGAAGGCTCTGTCGTTTGGTTCGATTCATACTGTTGTCTTTTTTTAAATACTTTTTACTCAAAGCGCAGTCGATAAATTAGAAATTCAACAGTAAAATATTTTACCAATGAAGTTGAGATTCTTTCTACATTTAGACATTTGTATTTACTTATTTGATGTGGATGTTATAAGCTTTTAAAGCAAGGAACTTTTCCCATGTTATTTTGGGCTCTTTTGAGGATCGATCTCTACCTTAAACGAAACTTGAAACAAAGAACTGTTGGTTCCCGTTGCGTTTCATAGCGTCTCCTCAGTCAGACTTGGTTTGAAAGACAAAAATTTTGAAGTTTCACGAACATCGTCGGTTAGGAACTCTGTATGTTGAAAACGAATACCACAAAGTAAACTGCTAAAAATACGGGAAAATCTACTACTAATTTCACTGCATGTACCAATAAAGATTTGTATGGCAAACAGTTTAACACTGAAATATCTACGGTCAACAACAGCATATGTACTATGCCGGGATACTGTTGAAAATATTCAATGCTGAAACTGTTGCAGCTTTGCAGGAAACCAATATTTCTTGTCATCTTCTGACTTTTATTAGGCAGCTACATGTAAGTTAGCATGCAGATAAAGTAGTAAGTAGAGATTAGGGAAAATTGGATAAAAATATTAATAGCTATATATAAGTATACTATTACGTATTATAGCATGTGTATTTAATTCTCATTTAGTGCAATTAATATTGCTATAAACATATATAAGTTTAATTACTAAAAAATAAACAAAATCTACAAATCTGTATTGCAATAATTGTGACCGCACCGGAAACAATATTTACATGTATAAGCTACGGACAATTTAATTCCCTTTAAAGATAAATTATTTTATTTTAGTGAGATTTTTTTAAAGTGGAATATTCGATTTTTAACTGGTAAAATCACTTTTTAGTGGTAAACTAAGTCTTTTTATTCAAGGCATATCAGTTTATTAGTGGCCCAATGTAGTAACCCTTTTTGTCGTAAGAAACGTACTTAATATTCAGGCTAAGCATAAAATTCACCTTCCTGCATTGACTTATCAATTTGTCTAGTTGATATGAGTAATGTGTCTTCATGGCGGGTGCCTTGCTTAATAAGTGATAAAGGTATGGAGATTTTTCAGAAAAGCTTATAAACGAAGGGAAGGTCAACAGTTCAACTCACACTTCACACTCTTTTATACATATTTTTTATCGTTTACTTGTAAATGAGCATCCGTGCAAGTAATCCTATGGATCGCGCTGCGAATTTATTATAAATGAAAATCACACTGACATAAGGATGCGTAATTTATGCGCAAAAAATTGCCCCATACATTAGGATAACGAGAATAGCTATGAAAAATACGATAACAGAAGTGCGACTGGGTTTGAATTTTGGATTACGGAAGAATAAACGTCTTTTCATCCCTACCTGCACTGTGCAAATAATCATAATACTCTTACTCGTATATTAATTCTAAACACTGGTTCTGCATTATGATTTTTTGTATTACCATTATCGATTCAATGACTTTATGTTTAAGATAAAGGTTGGAGACACTCTTAAGATACCAGTATACCATGAGTAACATCAGAAAATTAACGCCATACTAAAAGCAGTAGTAGTACCCTAAAAAGAGAACAAATTATATGCGAATACTCATGTAGTGCACGTTAAAAGGCATTTCATTACGGGTGCCTCGAAATTATTCAGTGCCAGTTAATGCATTTCTTCAGTTCAAAGTGTCATATACCTTATCATATACTTTGACAAAAAGTGCACCCTACTGTTAATGGTAGCATCGCATGCAGTCATCTTCATTGTAAAAACTAATTAATCAACTACTAAATTAAGGATTAACAATACAATTAATTAACTAATTATTATCCTGCAGTAATGTCTTATGATCTTGCAGATCTAAAGGTGGCCGATTAAGTAATTCTGATGGTAAGTAACTAATGACCTTAAGTGGCACTTTTTTGGTGTCTCTGCCCTGGCCAAGGGATGATATTTGTTCTAACTATTATTTAGAGTCGAGCCTGTCTTGCAGCATTCTGCCCACCATTGCACCATCAAAGAGGATTGTTTTCGCTTTGACAGAATAATTTTGCCATAGAGCACAGTGAGACTATATTAGTAAACTGACTACATTCTCAGTCAAAAGAGTATTTTAGTTACTAAATTTTATTAACTGGATCGCAAATTCAAATTACATTAATAATTAATATTTACTCTATTAACTTTTTAAATTATCTGAAATATCTATATCAATTATTGGAGATCCGAAGTTCTTAACACTGGGAAATATATCTATATAACTGTATAACTTAATATTATAATTTAATTAACAATGATTACAATCAACTCTGTATTATTCGACTTTAACTTTTCCACATTCATCAATGCTTTGTGGTAGATGTGCTGTGAGACCTAACTCTTAGAAATCCGAAGAATAGTAGCCCAAAGCACTTTGTAAGAGTCAGAAACATCACAACCATCAACTTTACATCGTTGAGATCATTGGCTTCCGAATATAGGATGAAGTGGCCGGTTACGTCTTCAAATGTATCAAACTTTCCTAATCCTGCTTTGAAGTGAAACAATCCTGTACCATAAAGAACAAATCTAAGAGATTTGACATCCACAAATTTCTTCCCTCCATTTAATACAGGATTTCTATTAATTTCATCCAATAGTTCGTTGCGACAATCCTCGTCTGCAACTCCGCAACTACTGTAGGTATCTAATACAGCAAATTCCCTCCTGCCATTAACTTCTTCTAGATAGACAAACAAATCAGCCTTTTTGGAAGCAAACTCTTCCAACTGGTCTTCAACTCGCATAACAGGATCATAAATTAGTGTGATCCGGGCTTCCTTCCCTCTCTTTACTGTGTACACCCTTTCCTTACAGTCAGAATAAAGAGGATCTTCTTGCACTTTGTCAACATCCGTACAGCCACATTCCCGCCGAGTCTTTTTGCCAAAGCAAAATGCTGAATCGTATTTCTTACTTGTTTTCGAAATTTGGTACCATTCGTTGTAGGCCTCGGCACTCGGATCAGCATTGTAGATATTCACAGCCACAGGAACTTGAGCCCCTCGGAAAGATGGCGGTCGGTAATTTACAGGAAGTGTGGTAAATACAATCTGCTTATTTCTGACGATCGTTTGTTTGGATTGGTCTGTAATTTCTGGGAAAGTAATACAATTTGGAGCGTCCTTGTGCCAAGGACGATGAAATACTTGTGCATTATTGCAAATGGGGACCGGATACTCGGCAAAGAGCCTTCGTCCTTCAGCTCTATGGACCGCAACTGTAAAAGTCATACTGGAAGGGGTTTCGCATTCTATAGAGGCAACCACAGATCTTATAACAACTGTGGCTACTCCCATTTTGACTCCTTTCGGTCGCATGTTGATTTTCATCATCTGGAAATTTTGTTCTCGACTAAATATTTTATCAACAATGAGGATATCGGGATTAGAGTTTGTGAGGATGATCATTGGACGGTACAACATTAGACTACCAATTTGAGTGATCGCATGAATTTTGACAACAAAAGAAATGGAGTCTAGCCGATCTAAACTAATGCGGCCTCCGTGTGTCTTTAGCACAGGATTGTCTTCTAAAGTCAGGATATGATGACAGCCTCCGTCCCCAGATATCCATGGTCGCTGAGAATCTTTAAGCCTTTCACACTCTACTATGGGCTCAATTGAAGTTGCGGTAGTTGTAGACGGTGGCTCCGTTGACTCAAGTTCGTGTAATTCTAGTAAAAGGGGATATTTCAAACTTTCTTCATCAAAAGGCTTATAAAGTCTAAACTTTTCTCTGTATTCATTGAATTCCGCCTTAACTTTGTGCAATCTTCTGTATTCTCTGTTTAAAGCTTTTATCATGGCATTTTCCTCTTCAAGCCTTTTATTTCTTTCCACCTTGTCTGCCTTTAGCCTCTCTTGTCGATATTTACATGTACTGAAATCGATTAGCCAGGATTTGAAAGGTTCGACTTCGATTTTCGTCTGCTTTGTTTCAACTACTGTGGAAAACCCCCACATCGTCGAGGTATTAGAGATTTTTGGAAATCCTTTTAACAGAATGCTGAAGTGGCCAGGAATGTATACTGTTTGACCTGTACATTATCATTGAACATACAATTAATTTCTATTAAATATATTAAACACACAACACACGTAACAAGATTAAGGTCATTCTGGTAGCCTACATACGCACAGTACACACCCTCGGCTCAGTTTCGAATAGTCTCCAAAGGAGACTAAGACTTGATACTGCCCCTCGATTGTTTTGAGGGAAACAAGCTTGTTTCGGGTTTGAGTAGGCAACTAGAATTAGGCCCTAAGGCCTATCTTCTCCCGAAGTGGATGGGGAAGGGTGGGGCGGTTTAGGACTAAATTCACTTTTTTTGGCGGACGATACTTAATTGGTTTTGCCGTTTATCCAGTGTAGCACTGGTGTGTTCAGCAACGGAAGATACTTTATGGAAACGTAGGACACAGCGCATGTGCATTAATTGCAAATCCACAAAATGAAAAGAAAATATTAAAGAATGATTTATGAAGGACCCACCTATGTGTTCTTCACCAAAGAAAAGCATTCCAGGGCCGGTCCCTAAAAGATAATTAATGGTGTAAAGTAGTTAATAATGACTTATTATTAACCATAAAGAAATATGTACATGCACAAAACTATTAATATTCTTATTTGTGCATCAGAAAAGTAAAATTAATTATGTACATCAATTGAATTTTAGAAACATTTACCTCTATTAATTAAAGTGACGTTGGCTGCATTACTGTTTTTGTCAATATGAACAAGAACTGATGTTGGAATAGTCTTCATTGGTATTGGTTTAATAATAGCAATATACAGTGCTAATCGGAAACCAGGTAAAAACTTGGCCACTCTCTTTATATGACGCACGTACAGCTCACAGTTAATCACTCCTGTAGTTTTTGTTGGACACTGGATTTTTTCACCTGTATTCACAGTGACGGGATCATAATTTGATAATATGAATAACTATTAAGGTTTGGACCTTCAAAGCAACCTCCTGATGACGACATGACTATCTTACTCGCTGTTAAAATCGATTTGCAAAAAATGCTAAGGCTACCTACAAATATTACAAAAACAATCGGAGGACGGAGGACCGCACAACGCCACCGCAGATATCTATGCTCTGTGCTACAAATATCTAGCGAACTACTTCCGATTTTGCCCTAATTGTAAGAGATATAAAATTATTTGCGAAAAATTATGGTAAAATTACATATTTTTCACAAATGATTTTTTATTTCTGACAAAAAAGGGAAAAATTGGCAATATCTCTCTAGATATTTGGAGCAATGATATCTGCGGTCGTCGTTATATTTAAAAAAATATTTGTAGGTACAGAAGGAGAAGGTAGAGTGATCACAAAACCTAAAAACCTTAACACTTTTTGCAAATCGATTTTAACAGCGAATAAGATATTAAAGTCGTCAAGAAGGTGTCTTGAAGTTCCAAACGTTAATGATGCATCACTATTTACAAATTATAATATAAATAATGAATTAATATAGGTAACCTATATTGACGACCCCAAAGTACAAATAATCGTCTTGTTCGCCAGGAACCTCGGCTTCGTAGAGAATAGCATGTGTCGAGTCAATTAGAAATGGTGTCAAAGGGCCATGCGATTGCTCTCGTTTTACCTACATACAAAAGTATTTTGTTTATTTATTTTTACCATATCATGAATATACAAAGTTTTTGTTGTTACTAGTTAGTGCCCAAATGGACATGGAAATTAATAATGGCAATAATAACAGCAAATAACAAATCCAAACTTACTTTAAACTTTTGAGGACTTAAAGACACAAATCTGAAGGATGGCGTTGCAACTCTGGACTTTCCACTAGTTCCACCACCATTGGCTGCGGCCCGTAACCTCATCCATTCACCCTTACACCAATTATAATCACTTTCACTTCGTGATTCAAAATCAGGAAAATTGAATGTAGATTCCTTGCCGTAGTTCAGATCGTTAGGGTCTCTAAAACCTGATGTTTTATTACCAAGTACAGTAGGAGTATTCTTAAATTCCGCAAATGTTGTCATGGAGGTACTTGAAAGAGTTTGGTTGCAAGCGTTCTTTAATCTACGAAGTGTTCCCGCTTTTATAGCAGGGACTTCTAAATACCAATATAGCACATTGTCAGAGAACGCTGGAGCATAAATTGCTCTCACACTAAGAGACCTTTGATAAGCATAAGGCCAATCTAAACCATTGGGTCCAAAGGCATTTTTAATCTCATCGATGTCATCCCTCGTAATTCTTACCAAACTGTATTGGTACGCTGTTCTCCCAATAAATATAACTGTTCTCCCTTCGTTTGTACATACAAAAAAACGATCTGGATGGTTAAATCGACATGTTCGGATAGCATCTTTGTCAAAAAATACTTTATTGTTTTTATTAATATTTGCAAAAGTTGGAAATGCACCCACTGATTGGTAAACGAGGGGTCCACCTGATTCCGCAATCCATAGTTCGCCCCCCATAAATAGTACATCCAATGTAGTTGGATTGACAGCAAGCTCATACATGGTAAAGTTAACAGGAAATGTAAACTCTGCAAAGCCCTTAGTGCTCATATTACTGGTTAAGTGTTCAGGGTAGCCTTGTAACTTGTCGGTCACGGTCACGTTTGTTGGCAGAGGTAGCACAAATCTTTTAACGTATTGCGTTTCGTTAGATTGTTCAAATTGCAAAAAGACTGATAAATCAAAATGCTCAAGCTGATGGTTGTAAAATACACCAACAATATCTTTTATGCAGACTTCATTGAAAGTGGATGCCTCAACAAATAGTGGCAACCACTGGATATAAGGTTTCGGTGAAAACAAGATGGTAAAACTGTGATTACAACTGCTATTCTCATTTTCAGTTTTCAAGGACACAATGAGCATGTCGAGATAATTTGGAATCTGCAATAGGTAGCAAACCGGATTATAATGCAGCTTTGTCTCCGCATCTGAAAAGCTACACATCTTATTTTCCGCGTCGTTTGCGAAAGCTGCGCACGGTTTGACATGGGTAAAATTCATTTGTGATAAGCTGCTCGTGTTTTTGTCTGTTTCTTGACTGGAAGTGTTGTTTATGCTGTCTGAAATGTAAATGCCGTCCCTGCTTAGAGCAACCAAATGATCATTTGTCATTATCAGTTGGGATACCAATCCACAGTCTGTTTCCGTTGTATTCCCATCCGGACATAGTAAAGATGTCAAATTATGAAACCTTGTTTCAGGATAATCCAAATTAAAAGCAGGAACAGTGATGAAAATGTATCTTGCAGCAGTTCTAGTTATTTCGTCGTAGGTAATATCTAAACATGCCTTGGGGCTGGCGGGTTTCGGCAGTAAAGCAATATATAGTAGGAAGAGATCAGGTATGCAAGGATTAGAAACATACACGAACCTATCAAAATTGAAAATTCGGTCCGGAACCAAATGACCATCAGGACCCTCGCCAAAAGTACAATATACAACCGTCCTATTCGGTGGAACCATATAGTCAATATTAACAGGGTATTCGGTACTCCATTTCCACTTAAAGAATCCCCATGAATTATAGTCAATCAAAGTTTTCCTCGATTTGAATGATCTCGTTTCGGCAGGAATTTCGAAGAAGACGTCTATCGGGGGAACAGGCTCGGATGCGTAGAAACTTGTACTGAGTGCATTGTGATACTGGATGGTATCGTTAGACGCTGTAAAAAAGGTACTGGTGGCCTTTATTGTGGTATTTATCACGGTCATTGAAGGCAACACTCCACTTGAATTGACATACAACCAATACATTTCTTTCCCTAGATTCTGTAGCACAGGGTCAGGGTCTTCTGGATCATACATCATCATTCTTATCTGAGATTCATTTTGTGGATTCGATTTAAAGAACATATATTCATTTTCTATATAAGTCACTAGAAAATTATCAATGCGTCTGTAAGGGTGGAAATTTTGTTCTTCGGTTGTAACGAAAATGACTACACAAAACAAAATAAAACAATTTTAGTTTTTAGTTATTTATACTCATTGCGCAGTATGGGAAATAACAAATAACACTAATAAATATAGCATCGATAGCATACTATAAGTAATCAGCGGGACAAACAATTACTGATAATAAAGGCCAGCCAGTAATGAATAACTGGAATGAAATAAAATATTACTATTCTTCTTTTTATACTAAAATGACCCAGCATTACAGCTACAAATCCTTCCTAAGGGTTTGCATTTTATTACTAGAAATCAGGGTAAAAAATAAAGCTTCGTTCAGCTGTTTTTATTGGACATACCTGGATTGCCAAATTCATAAACACCTAATGCAGTATTGCTATCTTTGTCTTTGCCCGTCTCGTTTTTGGCTTCTTCTACTTGACAGTTGACAATGATTTCCGATGACAACAGTACGCACATCAAAAATGATCGAAAATTGTAGAGCCTCATTGTTGGCCCTGTGTCAAGTCAGTCCAGCCCTTATTGCTATATAGGATTGCAGTAGCACAAAGACGATAAGGATAAGACGACCAGTGACCAGACTTCGTCTTCGATTCGAATTCGAACTGTGAGAGAACTGTGAGAGAAAACTTGTAATAAGCCCAGTTGGAGCTGAATGTCGGGTAACTTACGTCGAGTTGATGTGTCGGTGCACATTTTTAAACGAAACTTGAAACAAAGAACTGTTGGTTCCCGTTGCGTTTCATAGCGTCTCCTCAGTCAGACTTGGTTTGAAAGCAAGAAGCCTGAATGGGTCAAGTATCCCTTAGATACTTGATTTTTATTTTTACTAAGGAGAGGAGAAATGGCAAAATTTTGATGAATTCTATTGGGACGTAAACCGAATAATTCTAATGGGGGGGGGGGGGTAAACCAGGTCAAGTAGAGGTAGTCAGGGATACGGGGTCATCTTTCTTTATCAGCGTCCCAATACGATTCCCAAAACGTCCCAATAGATTTCATCGCTCTTCTAATGTAAAATGTGCCATTTCTCCTCTCCTTAGTAAAAATAAAAATCAAGTATCTAAGGGATACTTGACCCATTCAGGCTTCTTGGTTTGAAAGACAAAAATTTTGAAGTTTCACGAACATCATTGAGGAACTCTGTATGTTGAAAACAAATACCAATCCAAAAATAAAAAAATAAAAATTTCCCGTACCAAAAATACGGGAAAATCTACTACTAATTTCACTGCACGTACCAATAAAGATTTGTATGGCAAACAGTTTAACACTGAAATATATACGGCCAACAACTGCAAATGTACTATGCCGGGGGTCGGGATACTGTTGAAAATATTCAACGCTGAAACCGTTGCAGGGAACCAATACTTCTTGTCATCTTCTGACTTATTAGGCAGCTACATTAAAGTTAGCAGGCAGATAAAAGAGTAAATAGAGATTAGGGAAAATTGGATAAAAATATTAATTATAGCATGCGCGCGTATTTAATTCTGATTTAGGGCAATTAATATTACTATGAACCGATAAGTATAATTTTATTTAACAATAAACAAAATCTATAAATCTGTGTTAAAATGATTGTGACCGCACCGGAAACAATATTTACCTACGTGTATAAGCTACGGACAATTTAATTCCTTTTAAAGAATTGAATTGAATTGAATTGAAACTTTATTAATGTGGCACTCACTTTAGCATTACAAGTAATGTTAATCTTCCTTAGTTGACACATAATAATATAATATATTTTAGAAACTAGAATTTTTTGAATCTTATTGTATTGAATAGCCGATTATTTAAGTTATTTCGAAGTCAGCCTACTAACTTCACAATTACATTATTGAGATTTTTACAATTCAGATTCAATTCAATTCAATTCAATTTAGATCTTCACAATTACATTAAGAGAAATGATTTTATATTAGTGAGATTTTTTTAAAGTAGACTATTTGATTTTTAACTGGTAAAATCACTTTTAAGTGGTAAACTAAGTCTTTTTATTCAAGGTATATCAGTATATTAGTGGTCCAATGTAATAAACCCTTTTGTTGTAACAAACGTACAAACATACTTAATATTCATTATTCAGGCTATGCATAAAATTCACCTTCCTGCATTGACTTATCAATTTGTCTAGTTGATATTGATGAGTAATGCGTCTTCATGGTGGCCGGGTGCCTTGCTTCATAAGTGATAAAGGTATGGAGATTTTTCAGAATAGCGTATCAAAGAATAGGGAAGATCAACAGTTCAACTCGTACTCTTTTATACATATCTTTTATCGTTTACTTGTAAATGAACATCTGTGCAATTAATCCTATGGACGGCTGCTTGTCGCTTATGAAGTTATGACTTTAAATACTGCTGCGAATTAAAAATGAAAATCGCACTGTCATATGACACGTATCCAGCAGGTGCGTAATTTATGGGCAAAAAATTGCCCCATACATTAGGATAACGAGAATAGCTATGAAAAATACGATAACAAAAGTTCGACTGGGTTTAAATTTTGGATTCCGGAAGAATAAATGTTTTCTCATCCCTACTTACCTGCACAAGCAAATAATCATAATACTCTTATTTGCACACTAATTCTAAACACTGGTTCCGCATTATGATTTTGTGCATATTAGCATTAATATACTGATGCAATAATTGTATGTTTAAGATAAAGGTTGGAGACACTATTAAAATACCACCATGGGAGTAACACCAGAAAAGTAACGCTCTAAAAGCAGTAACCTACAAAGAGGGCAAATACGACTTCAGAATTTCAATTGCCATTTTTCTTTAAATTTGGCATCATAATGAACCCAGAAAAGACTATAGTATGTACATTTGTATGTAGGACTTTTTTATTTTATCAGCATAATTGCATAATCAGCAATATTAAAGAACTTCAGTTAACGTTAAAGAATACGATTCAAAGGAATTCGTCCAATAAATTCATGAATAATATTGCATATATTATATGCGAATACTCATGTAGTGCACGTTAAAATGCATTTCATTACGGGTGCCCCGAAATTCAGTGCCAGAGTGCAGGTTAATGCATTTCTTCAGTTCAAAGTGTCAATCATATACCTTATCATATACTTTGACAAAAAGTGTACCCTGTTGTTAATGTTCGCATCGCATGTAGTCATCTTAATTCATTGTAAAAACTAATTAATCAACTACTAAATTAAGGATTAACAATACAATTAATTAACTAATTATTGTCCTGCAGTAATGTCTTTTTAATTCTTGTAGATCTAAAGGTGGCCGATTAAATAATTCTGATGGTAAGTAACTAATGACCTTAAATGGCACTTTTTTGGTGTCTCTGCCCTGGCCAAGAGATGATGTTTGTTGTTCTAACTATTATTTAGAGTGGAGCCTGTCTTGCAGCATTCTGCCCACCATTGCACCATTAAAGAGGATTGTTTTCGCTTTGACAGAATAATTTTACCATAGAGCACAGTGAGACTACATTAGTAAAGGCCATGCAATTGCAAGTTTGTGGTGTAAATGGAAATGGGATTTACATGGATTAGACATTATTGTGGGTTAGTACACACACCTTAAATATTGTGATAACTGATAAGAGTCATCTGAGAGGAGTGCGTAAGAACGACTTGTTTCACTCTCTTTTCTCCTTGAACTTGATCTCAGAGCTTGACCTTACATTACTTCTATGTAGTATATACCGTGTATCCGTATCGGTAATGAATAAACTTCTTATTGTCTCATCTCCACTTCTCCACTCAACTATTACGAATGTCTTTGCGTCGTTAGCTTCACCATCTACGTCAACTTTTTACCGACAACCTCTGGATACAGTGTTCATCGCATTCAATGCTCAAAGAGATACTTAGTACCTTTACAAGAACTATGTAAGAGACAAAACTGTGAAAAACCCACAGAGAGCAGCGATCAGAGGAATAAAAGTGGAAACTTGATTTGGTGCTTGAGATTCATTTACGACTAAATGGTATTTCGTACCTAGTGCATCTGTTCTTTTTGGCGAGCCTGTATTATGGCCAAACATTACATTTACTCAGAGCTTTAAAGCTTAGCTGTCTGACAAAACAGAAAAACAACCTGGACGGGAGTGGTGCTTCCATGTTTTATGGTTCTCGTTAACACACTATACTATCATTACCTCTGTACAATCAACATAAGCCTTATAGTACTAATTCCAAACGTAACTTAACTCTTCTCTTGCTGTATAATATGTAATAAGTATTTCTAGGAGTAGTATACAAGTCAAATGAACTCTGGACAACACTGGATATACTCCTTAACAAATTTTTACTAAGATTCTCAGACAGGCACTAAAATTTCATTCATTTTCGTAGACTAAGCATTTACTACACATCATGTTGTAGTGTAAGCACTTCTCTTCTCATCATATAATGAGCATTTTTATACAAGTCTACACTTGCAGTCCAGTTTTATTGGTGAACAAACAATCCACGGTCACTTAATTAAAATTTGTTATCCAACGCTATGATTTACCTATTGGAGATGATAATTCATACACTAATCAAAGATCTAATCAACCTGCTTTATGTATTTAGGTAATTTCTACATAACAGAGTGCTTTGACTGTTTGAACAGAATTACAACATATTTGGGGAAAACCAAAAAAGCGAGAACATGATATGACACATGACTCCTTTCCAAGAAGCTAGCCTATTTGTTAGCACACCAAATACCAATAAGCATCTGGTCTACATAAATATTACAAGCTCAGTCATGTAATGCACAAGTGGATGTTACTAGGAACGTCAACTTGCCATAATATTTAGGTAGAAAGTAGAAGTACAGGAATTGTTGTGGATTAGTAATTCGTACCTATTTTTGATGATATCAGAAACAGGTACCTGGCTGATCTACCAATAAGTGACCCAACCTATTTATACCTATAGGTATTTCACCTGAAACAAAACTCTGTGTATTGTTCATTACTTTTATTGGAACTCCTCAGAAAATGTTTACACCAGATTCGCAAAATAGAATTTCCCAAAGAGTTGATAAAAACTTTGGGAATTTGGATTTCCAAAGAATCCATGGCAGTATATATGCACTTAAGGACTTACATTTGCATTTTGAGTATTGTTTACGAAAACAAAGCACAATTTTTGTTTACAACTGTCATTGTTAGGTTTTACATGCTTTAATTGACAAGCATGGTAACATTGCAAGCATGGTAAACGCCAGCAATAAAAGCATGCTTTACCAATCAAAGCAAAAGTGAGCAGAATGCGGATTCTAAGATGTAACAAATAAGGAACAGATTAACCGGACTTAGTGATTTATTGTTTATCATAAACTAATATTAACATTACAAAACTTTCCTAGATTCTCTACACAAAAAATGTGCTATCAAACATTTTTTTAATGATCTCACACTCAGGACGCCTAGAAGTCTGTAAATTAAATTAGTTTATGACTGTCTTACATTTTTTAGTAGGCACGACGAAGCAAGGGAACTTGTTTCTAACATTAAAGTTGGAGTGAATCACTCAATTTATAGACCTAGGTTCTTTAAAATGAGCCTTATTGTCTTCGAATTATTCTTCTTCCTACGTCAAAATAGTAAAACATAGTAACAAAAGTAACAATTGCTTAAAAATTAGCTTTACAACCTTTTGGTTAAGTTCCACTTGCCAAAAAACTGGGTTCTATCACTTACAACGCTGCCGCAAAAGCGATACCTTTCTAAATTAGAAAGTTATTTGCATGTAGAAAAATGGCAATTTATTCTGACATAGGGTAAAGCATAAAGATAGAATATGCGTAGTCCCCGTTTTGTTTCCTTGTTACCACTTAGACTTACTAAAGGAATTCCCCATCGGAAAGCGATTCGCGCTAAATGACAATAAATATCATCGAAGCATTACCTGTTTGGTGTCAAGTCGTGCAGAAGTGTCCATGTCGAACAAGATCCTAAAAAACCTCGCACATATATAGGTATGATAGTTGAATTTAATCCAATCATTCCAATAATAGTTGCTTTAGAGTATATGAAGTACCTATTAATGCTCAAATACCCATTACCCATGTATGTGTAGGTATTCCTGTTTTCAGTTGACGCAATTCTATGATAAATTGACAGTCATATTGATTTTACGATTCTGAAATGCAATAAAATATTACAAGCGATTGGAAAATTACTAGAATAGCTTGCATGCATGGTGCTAGTTTTTCATTTATTTCAAACTATGCTGAGTTTCTAGGAATTTATTTTTTCATGAGTGATGTAAATGGTAAAAAATGGTGATCACAATTATCTTGAGGTAAAAATTGGCTAGAATGCGTCAAAGTGGACTATCTCACTAATCACGATGAATAAAGTAGTGTCGATGGGTACCTAACAACTACTAACAAAAGATACTGTACTAATTATTCGCTAGGAGTTGCAATTTTCTACTGCGTACGTACAACTGACTACTTTTTACATACTTTATTATATTTACATTTATGACAATAATAAATGCAACCTATATACGATATTACCTACCTAGCCTGTCTTACATAATGGGTAATATTCTAGAACTCAAAACAGTAATAGCATTTTGGAATTTAAACAATCAAGTGAACATGCACATTGTTCAGCAGTTGTAATCTTATTATGATAATATGCCAATAATTGTTTGGATATTTATGCTTTGACACTCATTCCACTGACCCACGAACTTTATGATTCAAAGCATACAGATAAAACATGCATAATTGCAAAACGCATGCAAGTGTCATAAGTGTCAATAACAAGCGCTTCATTTTATGGGTGACACTGTTGGGCAGCAACAGCAGTTCTGTAAAAGATGATAATAAAAGTGATTGCAATGAAATATTTGCAGCTATCAAATATCAACTTAATCAACTACTATTGGATTCACTGACAGTAGTATTATTGAGGCAGTTGTTACTTTAAAAACATTTGCATGTTAATTGATACATATTTCGGCAGCAATTGTTTCTGGAAAAAATAGTGAATAGGTACCTACGAGCTTTAAGACAACTTTTACAACTTACTTATGTAAGTACAACTGCTTGTTGGCTAAACTGGTTTAAATTGTGTAACAATTCCCATTTACTCTACAATAAACTTGATTGATTTTGTGAATATTATCAGTTTACTAAAGTGGGGTAGCACAGCAGCAGTAGCATTTTGCATTGTGTGGGGAGACTAACAGAGGTGTACTTGTCCAGTAACATCAGGAGAGGCTGAAAATAGAATGAAACGAATGCAGAAATCAGGTAGAATGCTCTGAAGGCACTTTTTATGCTTTATTATTGAATTTCATTAAGTACTTATGTAGCTTGTCAGTAAATCGAAGTCTCAAGTTGCTACAAAATTAAAAATGTATCCGGTTTTACACACATTGTTGTCCAGGGAGAGTACATAACTGCCCACTCTCCAAAGTGGAATGTTCTCTCTCTGTGCACTGCAACGCTTTCAGTAATCTCACATATACATGCACAGGTGGGCTAATGAGAAGAGACGAGATCATAATTCCAAGGCCAAAAGTGCAGATTGGACCGAGAAGGAGCAAAGGAACTTAGGCAGGACAGAATGAGACTCATCCTATTCTATATATTGTCATGTCTTAAGAATAGTGGCTAAGAATACGCCTAGACTCACAATTTGGACTGTACCAAAAGAATCTCTTGAGTGATACTTATTTTTAATTTAATTTGCATTTTTCTCGAGACAGACTTGCATTGGCAATTATGCAGAACATCTAGAGTAGCGTATCGAGAGTATGTAAAGTATTTTTATAACGATCATTTAGCAACCACATAACCTTAATGATCTATCAGTTATCTCTATCACTGCTACAAAAATAAAGTTACAATAAGAATAAGAATCAGGTAATTCCACAACAACTTCAATCACAAGTGAATGCATTAACCACCACTTTTACATGGTAAAAGCTTCTGTGAGTTTAGAGACCACGGATTCATTGACTCCCGTCAAATCCTCTACAAGAAACACATGTGAATGAAATCTAGATTTTTCCTACATTTTCGTCAACAATTGCACCGGAGAGATCAAAGACTACCATGCCGCAGCAATCTATACAGCTCCGAGCAGCAATCAATTAGTGGGCAACTGAATAACTTTGAAGTTAAGAAAATCTGTGAGTTCTGACGTAGGCTAATCAGAAAAGCCAAGCGTCTATGCTTTTACATGGTTTTTAAAATTCCATTTTCCATTCCCTTCGTTTTACTCTTTTCCTTTAACAATTGTTTTTGCGAAGCTATAGGTATTATGTTTTTCAACAGAATGGTACAAATTGTGGTATAGCACGTTAGGTACACAATTTTCCAGTTTTTTACTGCCAGTCTTTTAAATGTCATATTTGCGTGAAGTGGATTTTATGCGTTGAATAATTTGGTAATACTGGTGTACTGGAAGATAATAAGAAATTACGGTTCATAGTCCTGGGATTTTCCTTGTTGCAAAATGCGTTGCAATGTTTTAGGTTATGAGAAAAGGTAGCGACTACTTATGAGTAGAAGTTACAGAAATTTTAGATTTTCAATACGTGAATATTAATTTTTCTACATTAAAATACTTTTATTTTAATTTCTAAGCTTCCGTCATTGATTTCATTGATTCATGGAGAATCCAAAAATGATTTTGCAAACTTAGACTGAAAAAAGCAATTTATTTTAGTTTATTAGCCTTAATACCAGGTTAACATGTCTGAACATATAATTAGAGTTTTTATTTGGGTTTGTTAGGAGTAGGTGGTAAATAAATTAGGGTGATCCGACTTAGAGTTTGAGTTTGTTAAGTGCCTAGATGTTTTACAGGTGGATTGGATAAGGTTTTTATATCAACCTGCGTAATTATATTCTAATAAGTAGGTATCTTGCATTGTATTGTGATTTTAAAAGTGAGTTGGCATATAGCAGTACCAATATAAAATCTGAGTCTTTGGTTTGGTTGGGCTGCCTGGATATTCTAATACTAATTGCAAGTTTCAGTGCTTATGTAACATTTGTAGTGCTTGTTGGCTTGACTGTTGACTACACACTTACTTAGGTACTTAGGGGCCATCCATAAACGATGTCGTCAAAAATTGGCGTTTTTTGACCCCCCCTCTCCCCATAGTCGCTTTTTGTCGTATTTTGGCAACCCCCCCTCCCCCCTCTGACGTCGTCAAAGTATATTTTTATTAAAATTAAAGTAAAAATTTCTAGTAATATGTATCCTTCATTAAATGTGTTAACATTACAGGGTTATAATCTGCTCTAGCTACACCTTACAATTAAACAACTAAAATTCTCAGTGAACGGGAATTTTATGTAATAGCTGAACTTGTCTTATTATATTGACAATGACGAACAGTAAAATTTTTGCTAAGTTTAAAAGATCTCATTATAAAAGTTGCAGACAATATGTAGTTTAGTTCTCCTTTCCCGGATAATTTTTTTAAGTGTACACTAATCCCATTTACGTTTTTCTTATCAGAAACATATTCTTCTGATGAAATCTTTTGAATTCTGAGAAATATTGGATAGAATTGCACATTAAAATGGATTAATTGATTGCATTAAATGCAAATTGTGGTTCTCCAATTAGTACTTTTATTGTTGAGAAGGAAAATTTGGAGATAAGTATGTTACGATGTGAGACGACGTCAGATCTACTAAAACCCCCCCTCTCCCCCTCGTCGTCGTTTGTCGTATTTTGCTGACCCCCCCTCCCCCCCAAACTGACGACATCGTTTATGAATGGCCCCTATTAGATAGGCTTGTAGAAGCTACATGTGCACACTGAGGACAGAGAGATGTAGGGAATAGATGGAAGTACAATTTGGAGACTGGTTTACATAGTGAACTGTGTGTATAAGGGCATGAGGTAATCAAATGCAACTCTTTTTTCTGCACATCATTAGATATGGGAGGAATCTGGCTCCGTAAAAAGATGAAAGTTGTCCACTTGGGATTTTTGGAAATGGATTATATGTTCGGGCACTTTTATGGAAATCTCCTCAGTTGCTTGATAGCAAGCCAAGCCATTCCACCACCGTTGCTGAGTCCAACTGTCCACTCTGTCCCACCACACACAGCCATTGACATCTGACCTTCATCTCCTCAGTTTTGTGTGGGCTCACAATTATACAATTTATAACGCCAACAAGTTCCTAATCCAGGCAAATATCATATAAGAATAGTCAATTCGTTTTCTGCACATTTTCTTCGGACGCCTATCCTGTTTCACTTTTGTATCTTTCTGTACCATCGGGAAAATGCCAGGTAAGGAATCACATTCATTAATACAAATATGGTATTGTATATTCTGTAGGTGATCTTACCATAGGACACAAACAAATCTTAAATTAGGAAGCATATCGTCTTGCAGTTTTCAGTTGTCAAATATTTTAGGAACAAATACATAGCAAATAGAATTGTCAGTGCGTATTCCAGATTCAATCACAGAACACATGCAACTGCCAACTGCACTATAGCATTACTCAAATCAGTATTTGTTAAGAAATGCTACGTTAAGAAATGTTAAGAACTAAAATGCAATTGCTGTCCAAACCAATTCATTCTACATGTTACCAAAACAGTAAATAGGAATTCCTCATTTCGTTTATGAAACTACAAGGAAAAGGATAAAGTTCATGATAATTTCAAAGTAAAATATTCCATTTAAGAAAATGAGAAGCCTCAACAAGTTCCGTTTTCGTTTGCTTTGAAAATTCGATATCAGTTTCATGGAAAATATGTAAAATATTATTAGACACACTAGGAAATAGATTAGATAGATTTTATTATTGATTTAGTATACAGATTTTTTGAGACAGTACTTATTAACTTCAGAATGGATTTAACTTTACTGTGTACAATTACGACAATTAGGCACATTTATCATTAGTAATCTTTTAATGTTAAATATGTGATTTCACGTAACGAAGAGATATCTAGGAATATACAATTCATGTTCATGAGTATGGAAAACGAATAATGTGACCTATTGTATAATCTGTGAATGTGGCCAACACTCTGCAGACTGACAATCAAAGCATAAACATAAAACAACGTTCCACTCCTTCATGCACCTAGTCACTATAAACCTTTGTGTGTGATATCCATGTAGGGTAGTCCTTTTTACTTCACCGGTCGATGAAATATGGTCACCTTGTTTCAAAAATTTACATATTTGAATATTTACAGATTACATATATATAAATATTTACAGATTTCCTTAAAATTTACCTTTGAAAAAATGTCCAATTTTTAGAAAGACTGAAAATTAGATTTTGATACTGACCAGGATAGTAGCTCATAATTGCATCCTTCTTGGGTACATGCAAATCTTGAATGAAATGAATCATGAATTCTTTAGGTTGGTTTTGTTAGGCAATTCAAAAAACAAAATTCGTTCAAGAATTTACTATTGAAATGTTTTGTGAATATTTTGTTTAAGATTGGTACCAAGCTTGGGTTACTGTCGCGTTAGATGACTGGGATTCTTTAAAGGCTCTGGTATTAGCCAGATCATTGCGACGTGTGATAACTACGAGGAGATTGGTCATCCTCATTTCTAAAGATGTGTCCCAACATGTGAGGTAAGTCGTAAGTCATGCAAGTTCTTCAGTTCAACTCCCCTGCTAAATCACAGAATTAGATATTCCCTTTTAGAAGGGAAAAACTAATTCTTAAGCAAATAGTGATCTAAAAACCAGCAATGCATGAATTAAGAATTTCAATCCTTCGTATTCTTTATCTCGCTCTCATTTCATGGAATCTTAACGATTCCAAGGATTTTCAGCCTCAGTGCGTTTCAGTGTTTACCTAAATAGGTTTCTGTTATGATGATAAAACAAAACGCAGGCCTTGTGTTCATGTTAAAATGTTTTACAGGAAAGTCTTGGAAGAAGAATTTGACGTTGTGTGGAGAACTCATATTGACACGGAAGAGTTGGGAGGAGTAACTCCAGAAGTGTATATCCGGGCTCAATGTTGGAAACTTACCATCTTCAAAAAGTGCATCTTTGTCAACCCTGACCTATTTGTGATAAAAAACTGTGACGATTTGTTTGATAGAAAAGAATTCTCTGCCACGGTGTCTGCTGAACATTTCCACAAACACGAACCTGCTCTGTTCGTTTTCGACCCACAAGTCAAAACCTACAATAAAATTGAAAAGTTTTGTACGACAAAGAAAATTATAAATGGTAAGGGCCGATAAATTGAATAAGTTCCTTGGACGAGTTATTTTTCATAATACATTAAGGTTTCAGTTTGCCAATTTAATTACATGGAACTTAATACCTAATACCTACTTCTTAATATTTTTCAGGACAATTCAAAGATATACTTGGACTTTGCTTCGGAGAACCTACAGAATCAAAATACCTTCCTGAGGAGTACAACGCTATTATTAGCACTACTTCTTCATATTCTCAGTAAGCCCCATTTTTTCTTTGTTTCCACCATATATCAAATAAAACAGAAATAAGATGGCAATAGTAAGTTTTGCTTTTCAAATTCTTTGGACAAGGGGGATTAGTTGTCAGTTCTTGTCAATTCATAATATTATAAAAATGGACATCGTATAGTACATAGTACATTGTGTGTTATAATATCCATTAATACTTTTGTCTTCATAGGTCCGCTGTTGCTGGAATTAAAGTGGTTTATTTTGGGGATGTTAAGCCATGGAATACCTTTTCTAAACAAGGAAAGTCTGAAATTCAAAAACTGGATGACTTTGGAAAAGTAAGCCAACTAATTTTCAAATGAGACAAATATTCTTGCAACTTTTGAGACAATTAAGAAAACAATTGGATTTTGTTAATATAGGCACTTCATCATCTCTGGCTGACGATTTTCTCTGAAGATGTGCACCCCACACTATCAAAGGTATAATATGCTGATATCAAAAATAAACGAAAACGGTGACGTTAAAAGTCGGTGTAATTTAAACGTGCATTCTTGTCTATAGGAAACGCTGTCGGCACTTCAACTTCCCCAGTCCTTTCCAAAAAACGAATTGCATTTTTTAGGATATGACCCACTGTCGGCCGACACTTACGAAAGCATGTCGGAGACAGTGGCGATCATTGGGCTGAGTTGCAAGTTCCCGAGTGCGAACAACACGGAAGAGTTCTGGAAGTTGTTGGTGGAAGGGAAGGATTGCATGCGCGAGGTTCCCCACGAACGTTGGGACACGAGCAGAGACCCGAAGAAGACGATCGGAGGGTTCATCGACGCTGCGGTGGACGAGTTCGACGCCAAGTTCTTTGGAATCAGTCCTCGAGAGGCGATCGTGATGGATCCGCAACAAAGATTTCTGCTGGAGTCGACGTGGGAAGCTTTGGAGAACGCGGGAATCAACCCACAGGAGTTGAAGGGAACCACCACGGGAGTTTTCATGGGTTTCTGGAATCAGGACTACCAAACAATTCTGAAGGTGGGCAAGGCCACGAACGACTTCCTTCGCTCCTACTTGGGCAACGCCATCAGTGCCAGTTCTGCCCGGGTCTCCTTCTTCTTGGGCTGCAATGGACCGAACATGGCCACCGAGTCCGGCTGCTCTTCCGCTCTCCTCGCCCTCCACTTGGCTTGTCAGAGTCTCCAGAGGAAGGACTGCAACTTGGCTGTCTCCGGGGGAATTAATTTAATTCTCGTTCCCTACACTCCCCACAACCAAGCAGTCGCCCACGTCCTTGCCCCTGACGGTCACTGCAAGACCTTCGACGAAAAGGCGGACGGCTTCGGACGAGGCGAGGGCTGTGGGGTCATTGTCTTGAAACGGCTCTCCGACGCCATCAGAGACGACGACAACATCCTCGCCCTCGTCAGAGCCTCCGCCTTCAACCAGGAGGGCACCACCTCCAGCTTCGGAACTCCCAGCAAATACTGTCAGGAAAAGGTCATTGAGAAGGCCCTCAGGGACGGAAACATTCAACCGCAGGATGTCACTTATGTAGAGGCTCATGGTACGGGAACTTTGGTGGGCGACCCCATTGAGGTCGCTGCAATCGGCAGCGCCTATGCCAAGGGTAGGGACGAACCTCTCATGATCGGTTCAGTCAAGACAAATATTGGTCATTCTGAATCTGCAGCTGGAATTGCTGGATTGATCAAAGTCGTCCTGTCCCTTCAGCATCAAACTATCCCGCCACACATCAATTTCCAAACTCTGAACCCCTACATAAATCTGGAAGAGACTCCAGTCACGATTCCTGTAGAACCCACAAAGTGGGTCGGTAACAAACAGGGAAAGCGACTGGGGGCTCTGAATTCCTTTGGAATGAGTGGAACCAATGTCCACGTTATTTTAGAAGAGGCGCCCAAAATCAAAAAGTTTAATCCGTTGAAAACTATTTATAAGAATGAAGCACCCCAACATTTATTGAACATTTCAGCCAAAACTGAAACTGCTTTGAATGAACTAATAGACAAATACAGGCATTTGATTAAGAAAAATCCAGAATTATCTTTAAACGATATTTGTTACACTGCCAATGTTGGTCGGGCACGATTTGCCCATAGAGCATCCATTGTTGCTAAAGATTTAGCACAAATGGAAACTCTGTTGGACAAAAAACAAGTAACTATAGGAAAATCTTTGGGGGTTCTTCCGAAAATAGGGTTTCTTTTTACTGGGCAAGGATCTCAATACAATGGGATGGCTAAGCAATTGTATCAAACTCATCCAGTCTTTAGAACTGCTTTAGATAAGTGCGCTAAGATCTTACAAAATAATTACAATGAAAGAATTTTTGATGTAATGTGGCACGACGAAGATACTTCTCGGTTAGATCAGACCATGTTCAGCCAGACTGCAATTTTCTGCATAGAGTACAGTTTAATTCAGTTATGGAAGAGTTTCGGTGTAGAACCGGATATTGTTTTCGGCCACTCTGTCGGAGAATTCGCCGCCGCGGCCGCTGCGGGGGTTTTGTCCTTGGAGGATGCTCTTAAGTTAGTTTCTGAGAGGAGTAAATTGATCCAGGAACTTCCAACGGGAGGGATGATGGCAGTTAAGGCTTCTCCAGAAGTGGTTGAAAGTTTAATTGACTCTGTTAAAAAAGCAGACAGCAAGTTTTGGTTAGATATTGCAGTTGTCAATTCAGAGGATGAAGTTGTTGTTGCTGGTAGGCCGGAGGCTTTAGATAAACTAGGTTTACTTTGTAATGAATCCGATCCCCCTGTAAAGTCTCAGAGACTTGCAGCCACTCATGCCTTCCATTCTCGAGATATGGAAACAATTTTACCCGTTTACGGTAAAATTGCAGAAACTGTTACAAATAATGTTCCAAAATGTGGATACATTTCTGGAGCTACTGGAAAATTACTGGAGGCATCTGAATTCAATAGTAAATATTGGCAGAAACACGCTCGCGATCCTGTAAACTTCAAAGCCAGTATGGAAACCCTCTTCGAGCAGGGAGTTCGCATTTTCATTGAAGTTGGTCCTCAGCCTATTTTGTTAGCATTGGGAATGACAAACTTGAGCGGAGAGAAAGCTCAGGAGTCCGTATGGATTCCCTCTATTAGGAAAACTGAGGAGGAATGGGTGACGGTGTTCACGAGTATTTCCAAACTCTTTACAAACGGATTCGACATAAATTGGAAGGATTACTATTCCATTTTCCCAGCTTCGAAAGTCCTTCTTCCGAATTATCCATTCCAAAGACAAAAATTTTGGGTTCCTGGTACAGACGTTTTCAATTTGAGTCTTCTTCATCCTCTGCTAGGTAAAACATTATCTTTGGTAACTAACGATTCGTTCTACGAACATAATTTAAATTTAGATTGGTTACCGTATTTGAATGACCACAAAGTGGCAGATAAGTTTATAGTTCCCGGAGCAGGTTTACTGGAAATGATCCTTGCATCTGGTCACGTGGCTACGAGTGGCTGTGACAATTTTGTAAAGCCAGTCTCGACTTTAGTGGTAGAGGATTTCAATATTGAAGCTGCTTTGGAAATTGATCCTGATAAACCGTGCCGAACTCAAGTAGTTGTTACAAAAGCTCCGATTGTTGAAGGAAAAGAGAAAGAGGTAGCTCCAGTCGCTTTTGAAATGGCTAGTAGTCAGTCCCCTGAAATGGAAATTGGTGTTTACTTGAAGGATACGGACAACGAAGGAAATGTTTCATGGAGGAGACATGCTCGGGGTCGATTCACTGCTTACAGTGCACTTTATTCAACAGAGGCACCTGTAGATATAGACACAATAAAGAAACGGTGTAACGTAGAAATTAACACTGCTGACATTTACAAAAGAACCCACGAGGCGGGAGTACAATTGGGACCAATGTTCCAAAGCGTGAAAGCACTGTGGAGAAATTCAGAGGAGGTTTTCGCTGAATTGGAATGTGGTGAAGATGCAGAGCAATATGTTTGTCACCCGATAATTTTAGATGCCCTGATTCAGGTTTTCGGGTTTAAAGACGCAAAAGATTTAAAGGGAACCAGTTCACCAGCTATGGTTGTTCCTATCGGTTTAGACAAGTTTACGATATTCCCACATGAAAAACCGGAGAAAATATTTGGCTACATTCGTACTTTGGCGGTTGATGTGGTTGAGGTGTGTTTACTGAATGAAAAGGGAGAGGAGTTAGCAGTGATGAAGGGAGTCCGGCTGGTGATGACATCTATCCAAGCTTTTATGAATGCCCTGACCTATCACAAAAGAGAAGTAACTGGTATGTATCAAGAATACGTCCGCCACAAATTAGGACCCCTAATGTCTCGAGTCAATTGTGATGAAATTCCGGGACTTCACGATTTCCAGGAAAGGATGGCTGATATAATAAAGGAAGGTGAGGATGGAGTTTTAGATTACAGGGAACCGCAAATATTGCTCAATAAAACTGTGTATCTTGCGATAATGTATGCTTTCCATGAAATGGGATGGTCACCTAAGGTGGGGCAAATTATCCAAGTGAACGAATGCATTACGAAATTCGAAATATCACCATCGCATGAGCAGATTGTTGCACGTTATATGGAATTACTGAGTGAGGGTGGATATTTGAAGCCGTATTCCAATACTGAAGATGGCGTTAAGCAATGGCAAGTGATTTCTTTACCCATGGAATTTGAAAACTCCTCAGAAGTCCCGAACTTTAAGAAAGCGGTAGAAGCCGAAATAAAGAATTCTCCATATGCAGATGAAGCAGATTTAAAAATTATATTGCAAGTTGCGGATAATTTGCCAGAAATTTTGCAGAAAAAGTTCAATCCACTTTCGGCACTTTTCCCAAAAGAGGGCGAAGGGGTAAGCGCCTCAGCTGTGTACACCGATACCAAGTATTTGGGTATATTGAACAAATCGTTAAATAAAGCAGTGCATGAAATGTTTTCCCACGTGGTCGGGAAAAGTCCTGGAGAAATACTTCGAATTCTGGAAGTAGGTGCTGGTACTGGAGCCACAACAAAAGTTGTCATCGCAGGACTTCAGGAAAGCAAGATTCCCTTCACGTACACCTTCACTGATGTCTCCCCTCATTTCTTGTTCGAATCCAAAGAACATTTCAAAGATATCTCCAGCATGGAATTCAAACTTTTGAATATTGAAAAAGATCCGAAATCTCAAAGTTTTGCTCCTTACTCGTACGATTTAGTTCTGGCATCTAACGTTCTTCACGCAACTGAGAGAATAGTCACCTCCATTCGCCATTGTCGACATTTACTTCGTCCGGGGGGTCTCATTGTTATAGGAGAAATGATAGCAAAAAGTACCCCCATAGATTTCATTTTCGGAGTCTTGCCGGATTACTGGAGATTCAAGGATCACGATTTACGAACAGATCACCCCTCCATAAATCCTGAACAGTGGGCAAAGGTATTACTGGATAACGGATTCTCAGATACCAAATGTGCCAACACATGGGGACCTCTTTTGGGTTGCATTATTGGGAAGGCTACAAATGAAATTTTTCCGTGGCAGCCATCTACAATAGAACTTGAGCCAGAGAAGCCTAAAACTTGGATGGTGTTCTCTAATGGTTCCAATTTGATTAAGCTTGTAGAAGAATCTTTAAAAACTGTAGGCAAAGATGTTATCGTTGTAAGAACATCAGATGCATACACTGTCAAAGAAAACAAACAACTCATTGAAATTCCTCCTCTAAGTTCTGAGGATTTCAAAGATATGTTTAAAACAATAGAAGAGGACAGGGATATCGAGGGTATTCTATATTCATGGGGTTTGGATGAAACCAACCAGGAAATCATTACTGGGGGTTTCCTCAATTTGGGGCAATTTATTGTCACAAAAAATGTAAAAACAAAAGTTATCGTTTTAACGAAAGGAAACAGGCTCATCGGGGATCAACTTGTTCCGGCACCTCACGATGCAACACTCCGTGGATTTACAGAGACAATGCTTTTAGAACAAATGAATGCCGACGCTCTTATTTTTGACATTGACCCTGACCAAACGGATGATAATACAGTACAGGAATTAATGTACGAACTATGGAGTAATACTACAGAGTTTCTCCTTGCTTACAGGAATAAAAAGAAACACATGGTTAGAATCAATAAAATTTCTCCCATTCCAAGTCCTTTAACCATTCCCAAAACCGAGCAATACAAAATTCAAATTCCGGAGAGCAAATCTCTGAATGATTTAGTTTTGGTGCCATTGGCAAAAAAAGAGATTTTAGACGACACGGAAGTAGAAGTGGAAATTCGGGCCACAGGATTAAATTTCAGAGATCTCTTTGTAATTATTAAACCGGATTTGTTCCACTATGATTACAATGAAATCGGCATGGAATGCGGCGGCACGGTTAGTCGTATTGGAAAGGGTGTTACAAAATTTAAAGTTGGTGACGAGGTTTTCGGTTTGTCCACTTCAGGCGCCATTGCTAGTCATACGATTACTAAAGAAGACTCTATAATGCTCAAACCTGCCTCAATGACGTTTGCACAAGCCGCGACTGTTCCAATTACATTTTTTACGGCCTACCACTGCTTAATTGAAGTGGCCAAGATACAGAAAGGAGAAACGGTTTTGGTTCACGTGGCTTCCGGGGGAGTTGGCTTAGCTGCAATTCAAATCTGTAAAAAGGTAGGAGCAATAATCATAGGAACTGCAGGAAGTAAGAGAAAAAGGCAATATCTTCATGATTTAGGTATTGAACACGTTTTTCACTCTAGAAACGATAGTTTCGGAGATGATATTATGCGTGTTACAAATGGAGTTGGAGTAGATATGGTTCTGAACTCTCTTACGGGAACAAATATGAAGGAAACCAGCTTGAGGGTCTGCAAACCCAATGCGCGGTTTGTGGAAATGAGCAAAATTCAAATTTGGAAGCCAGAGGAAGTAGAAGCACTGCGACCTGATGTTGCCTACACAATCGTCAATTTAGAAAAAGGATTCACTGAAAATGATGCAAGAGAGAAGATACAAGAAAAATTAGACCAAGGAGAATTTCTGCCATTGCCATACACACAGTTTGATATCACTCAAACGATTGAAGCGTTCTTCCATTTCCAAAAGGCGTTACAAATTGGAAAAATTGTGATAACGATGCCAAAATTAATTCACACGAATTCTAAACACGAAGTACACGAAAGAATGTTCAATGAAGACAGTACCTACTTGATTACCGGAGGTATGGGCGGAATCGGAATGGAAGTCACAAGATGGATGACACAAATGGGTGCTAAGAATATTGTTCTGATCGGTAGGCAAGGACCAACACCAGAAGTTCAGAAAATCATTGATACTTTAAACAATACAAAAGGAAAACATGTTTTGACTTACCAGGTAGATGTGGGAGATGTTGCTCAACTTCAAAATTTACTGGATACCATAAAGGATGAAAAGTTAGGTCTTCCCCCATTGCGCGGAATAATTCACAGCGCAGGTACGCTATCTGACGGAGTAATAGCAAATCAAACTTGGGAAAAGTTCCAAGGAGTATACACCGCTAAAGTAAATGGTACTTGGAACTTGCACAATTTAACAAAGGATTATTTATTGGAACATTTTGTTCTATTTTCTTCTGGAGCCGCTCTTTTCGGTCCGTTGGCGCAATCCAATCACGCTGCAGCCAATGCGTTTATGGATTCATTTACTCATTATAGGCATTCCTTAGGTTTGCCAGCTCAGTCCATCAATTGGGGAATTTGGGGAGAAGTTGGCGCGGCTGCCAGCTTAGGAATAGGAAAAGAAGGTGCCTGGGGTATTAAACCTTTCAGTCCGAAATTAGGAATAGGTTCTCTTAAGGCAATAATGAGGCATCATATGCTGCAAACAGTAGCAATTGAAATTCACGACGCTTCCGCTTTCACCCAAATGTTTAAACATTTGCTTACGTATTGTTCTGAGTTGACAGATGGTTATGAGGGTCCCGATGTTGCAATGAATTCCGCAGAGTGTGAAAGATTCTGGAAACAAATTAGGGAGACTGAACACGAAAAAAGACACGAAGTAGTTAAGGCTTTGTTAGAGAAAGCCATGAGACAAACACTGAAACTTCCTGACGAGGAACCAATAGACGAACACCAAAGCTTTAAAGATATGGGAATGGATTCCCTAATGGCTGTCGAAATGAGAAACCGTCTTCAGGGTGTTTTCGGGAAATATATGACTTTGAACGCCACTTCTTTGATGGACTACCCGAATTTGGCGGGTCTCAGTAATTACTTGGCAGAACAAACTTTTAATATCGTTTTCGAAGATGAAGGTGAGAGTTCTGATGGGAAAACCGTCAAAGACGAAATGTCCACCGAAGAGGAGGAGTCACTTTTATCGGAAACAATCAAGGAGGATTCTGTTCTTCCTCAAGAAATTCAGAGTGTTGGTCCTGCATCCAAACCGTCCGAAATCAAATGTGTTTTGTTAACTGGAGCAGCGGGTACATTAGGTCTTTACGTTCTTAATTACTTGACAAATGTGACGAAAAGCAAAATAATTTGCTTGCTCCGCGCAAAGACAGATGCGTTAGCAAAAACGACATTAATGCACAAACTAAAGCGTTACAATTTATTAGAATCTACAAAATTAGAAAATGTTGTTATCGTAAGTGGTAGCATTGCAGATCCCACTATGGGTCTGCACCAAGATTTCTACACAGAACTATGTGGTTCTGTTGACGCTATTATTCATTGCGCTATCAAAGCAAGTCATATTGAAAAGTACAAGAAATCCGCAAACTTCTTTGATATTCGCACAATGAATGTGATTGGAACTATTAATATTTTGAAATTCGCGACAACCACAAAAACTAAACATTTAATCTACCCTTCATCACATGTTGCTGCAAACGCATTATCCCCAGATGGAAAACTTGTTGAGGAATTACCCACTGATGAAAATAATGCCGAAGGCATTGCCGGAGGTTATGCAATTTCTAAATTCATTTGCGAAAAGTTAATTCGCCAGGCCATAGAGCGAGGTATTCCCTGCAAGGTTTTAAGGCTCCCTAGTTTAGTAGGACATAGTGTTACAGGATATTTTGATATAGGGAAGAACCACATGATGGCAATGATTATGGCTTGTCTCCAACTCAAAGTATTTCCAAAGGAATGGAAGGGAACCTATTTCACCCTTCCCGTTGATATTGCTGCAGTAATTGCAGTCAAATCAATGCTTAATGACAACGCGGAGTCTGGTCTGTACAATGTGTTGAAACCAGAAGGAATTGTCCGAGAAGATCTTTTAGAAATCTATGAGGAATATGGTCACTCGTATAAAGAGGTTGACGCTAAGGAATTTGCAGTTATCGCACGCTCTTCCAACAATATGTTTATAGCTCCTTTCCTTGAGTTTTACGAAAGCGAAGACACAATCATGAAACATTTGACTTCTGCTCCTGCCCTTAAAATAGCCGCACTCTCTGAATCCCCCCAAGTTTTCTATCATTCCGAAAAAATTAATAAACTTTTCCCTGGCTTTGATGCAACCGTCCCACCCCCAAAAGACACTATTAGGAGACACATTAAATTCGGTAGTAAAGAAGGCATGGCTAGCAAATTGGGAATTAGTTAGTTTCTGTCCACATGTAACCCTGTGTGGGTCATTACTTTTTCCAGAATATTTCAAGTGCAAACTAGTATTTAATATACAACTAATTAATTACCAATTTGCTATAGAGTTCAAACTTTATAGACCAAATCATTCAAAATTACCCTAATAGTACGAAATATCAAAGTATTCCTCTAAACTTGCACAAAAATTTTAGTACTTTGATGTGCTTAATTACCTAGATATAAGAATTCTAATAATATTATATACTTAAAATGTTATGCTGCATTCCTATCCTATTTGTAAGCAGTTTAAAATTAGTGTAGACTGAAAATAAATTGAAAATAATACATTTGGTTTGCAGTTTACTTTATTTCCGTGTTCATAGTTCATCTTGTTGAACCTCAGAATTCAAAATAGTTTAATTGCAATTAACAATATAACAAAACGAGCACATGCACTAATGTAATAATAATATTGAGTAGTTAATTTTGGAGGAGCATATTAACTTTATTATTTTATACCCGATACATGTTTAGTCTTATAGGTTAATGTTTTTAGTTTTTCATTTCAGCTTTCATAAGCTAATAAGAGGTAGACGATTTATTGCGACAACATTATGTCTGTTATCCCGGAATACGTATAGCAAATCCAACAATTAATTGAAGTGAAAGTGACATTAGGCAGATTAATCGACTATAACAATTTATTCACAGGAATTCATATAGTTTTTAATCTAAATGATTTTCAGGAGTTCCTAATATTCTTTTTTTAGTAATGGCTATGATTTATTCTAACCTTGAAAATAATCGCTTTACGATTAAAATTAGGGAATTTGACCTGAAATAATTTACTCTGAAATAAATAAATTCTTAAATGCCCCCAATACAAAAGCAATTTCCAAAAATTTTGTCCCTTATTTACATTTCCCAGTATTTAAGAATTAATTCCAGTTTTCATTTACGACATTATTTCTGTAAACGCTGGTAATTCTCATATTACAAATAAAATTAACGAAGGAGAAATACTCAATGACTTCTGATTTTTTCATGGTAAAGCAATTATTTTCATGGCCCAAAATATCAAGGCTTTGTTGTGTACCCTTTATTATTTGTCCAGCCGAAAGACGGGTACTGCGGAGAGTTATTGCTGGAAGCCAGACTGGAAGCACTGGAGCTCCCAATAATTTTGTCAATCATTCTTTTTACTGCTTTCACTTGAGCTCCTTCTCGTGTAGCTAAAAAAGGTACATAAATTACAATTTCAAAATAATGAACTAATTATTAAACAAATTAAGCAGTGGCATTTTACCATAGAGCGGTCTAGTAGTGCGCGATCCACTAATGCCGAATGTGTCCCAACAACCAATTCCATTTTCCGGTTCGCTAGCCTTAACTTGAGGGAATACCATAATTATTTTATTAAGTTCTGCCACTTCGAGATATCCGCTACCCTTAATAAAACGGTCTTGAACAAATTCCCTGCGATAAGTAATATACATTTTGGTTAATATAATATTATTAGTGATTATTCAGTGTATTGATGGATTAGGAGAAATGTGAATCCCCTGAATTTATTCTTACCTTCCATTTAAGCATCCATGGAAAAAGAAGTGGAGTAGGCATTTTCGTCTACCTCGGCATTCTTTCGGTACGTAGTAATACCCCGTGGTGTCCAACTGATGATTTTCAATACCATCGGTGAATTCCTGCTGACTAAACTGTTGAAGAGGTTCCAAAGCAATTCTTTCATGAGCTACGCAAATAAATAAGGAAACATTTGGTTATACAGAAGTGTAATAGAATAATGCATTATTTTTAAGTAATATTAAGTAATTCAAGTAAATTAATTCCATGAAATTTACCATGAGGTCTGTGGCTCACTTTGTCTCCTAAAAGAAAACGCAGTGCTTCGTAAGCCCCTGAGAAGCCACAATCTGCCAGAAAATCATCTCCTTCGTCTTGACCTGCTGTACATGCCACGGCACCGATTTTGTTTGTTGGCTGGAAAATATTATGGCAAAATATATATTTCCTGTATGGAAATCATACCCATTTTGGACGGTAAGTAAGTAATATTTTTAGTTTTAGGTTTCAGCAATTTGTATAATTATTTACAAAGGATGGAGAATTGTCCTTTAAACTAAACAATAGAACTGATTAAAATATAATGTTTTTACCATAACCAATGCCGCATCCATTACCCGTGTTCGGATTGCCTGTGGATTTCGAATATATCTTTCGTACACCCGAAGGATATTCATACTCATGGCTGAAAATTACATTTATGCATTGAAAACAGTGGCCAAGATTCCAAAAATGATTGAAAATGTATGTACGCATAAAGCATACAAAAGCTAACCTGGAGAAAATAAAAAATTTCTCAATCCCGTGAAAACATACAATCTTTTATCCTTTAACGAACTTGTTTTTCCAATTAAATTTCTCGACTCGTAGTTCCTTATGTCATCATGGACCCTTTCTGGGTCGTATAATTCGGATTCTGTGGCATTTGCTAGCCTTGTGCACACACGGTCGTAATCAGCCTGTATCCCGTTTGCTGGTCCACAACGATAATACGCTGAAATTAAAATACTTCGTTTTATCACACAATTACAGAAGTGTTTCCACCAGTGTCCTCTGAAATAATTGAGACTTGTGAATATAATGAGTATTATAAATCTTACTGTGTGAAAAGACGGCAATTCCTGTAAAATACGATGGATATGAGAACTGAAGCTGTTGACAAAAGGTTCCCCCACTTGAAAATCCAGAAATTGTAATAGAACTGTCGTCTACATTTCTAAAAGGTCCTGCAAAAATTATCAACTTACTTGTTACTTCCTTTATGGACTTACAGAATATTTTGTTAACTTAATTTGCATATACCAAAAGTAATATTAAAATTTTTGATATTTTGATTACCCAAACTTTGACCGGAAGACCTGGAAACTCCAATGGTTAATCCCAGAATAATGAGAGTTATCATTTTGCTTTATTTATATCACAAACTAGATCAAAAGAGAATTAAACTGTATTCTAGTATCAGTTTCTGAAATACAAATCCGTCTTAATTAAGGAAGGGATTTAGAGATTGAGCTTTCAGCAATTTGTCTAAAAACCTGTGCAATGCACAATTTTGATACTTGCTAAAAAGACCAGAGAAATGAAACCACAATTGGAAAAACAGCCACAATGCGACACAACAATGTAAAATCAGAAAATTAAGTTTGGATAATTGTAGCCCATTGTAGTAATTGGTGGTTTAACTTTAGGTGTATTGCAACGGAAACTATAATGACAAAACCTATGGATGATTCCACCACTTACCGACTAATAGTCACTAAAAATTACTTGCTATTTGTTGCTAAAATTTGCTTGTTCACAAAATATTCGTCAAATACTTCCCATGCAAAAATTCTTCGGTGACGCACACTGATAAAAATATAAAACCATTTGTTTCCTTCAAGGAAACAAAATATTTTATCACTGTAATTTACAATACAACTTACTTTACGCAGCTCTATTGGAGAACTAAACCAACATATACATCCGTAGTATACATTTGCAAAACAATAATAATAAGGCAGCAACTGCCTTTTATGCAAATTACCCATACATCCAGTTGGCGTAAGCATAAATTCGCATTATACTATGAAATACTGCTTTAATGAGTACACAGAAAGGCCTTTAGCCTTATCAATCACTACAGCACTACAGCAAACTGTCTAATATTTGCTATTTTGCAGAGATTCTTTTACTGAGTAATAAGGTAAATTACATTTGCTCCATTAATATTCACTAACTATTATAGCTTTCAATCTATCTTCTTTGTATATTTTGTATGTTTCTGTGTAATAATACGTAGTAGGTGGACAATCTTGAATATGCCATTTATCCAGATTTGCACCTATTAAATTACATACTTATGGTTACAACCTACACTGTGCATTTACTTGTACTGCCTACTGCCTAAGCTTTGTACAAAATAATTGTGTTGGGTTGGGTTACATTATATACAAAGATAGAGAAACATTGGTAATATATACTTGAATTTACAATATGAGGTCTGAAAAACTGAGTTCTTAAGTAGACTGAACCAAAATATTACCAAGTGCTCCGATTCCGCGAATTTAACTTTTAGGAATAAAGTTTCTGTAGTTTCTATTTTAGCAGAAAATATTGACTCCTTTTAATCAAGGACTTATTATTATTGTTTATAAACTGACCTTGATATTGTAATTATGTATGTTAACCTTGCCTGTAAAGGGGTGTACTGTGGAGAGCACCGGTTTATATGATTACCCTGTATAGGTATGTCATTAGTGACTGCAAGTATTTATTATCTATCCCCTGTAGTTTATGCAGTAGATGAGAAAAATGGGAATTATTTACATTCCAGTTATTGCGACTCGGTAGTTTCTATAAATATTGAAGTGAGGTCGGAATTGGGATTTGTGGTGAGCTAATATCTGTATCACCATTTCATTAAAATCACACAAAATACTGCTTTGTTAAAAACTACTGGGGAATGCGAAATAATGAAATAAGCAACAATATTATGTTGATTAAGAAAATAACCAAAAGCTCCAGAACGTATTTTATTAACTGTAGTAAGTTTTTCTTTCACTGAATAAATAGGTTTAGAGTAAAACTACGAATGTTATGCGGTAAGCAATATTCGTTGATTAGGTAGGTTATTGTTCTTGTGGTGAAACAGGTTTCTTGCAAGCAGGAAAGTTTTTCCGTGTGTAAACACAACAATTATTTGCACATTATAAAGAAAACTACTAGGAAAGTAATAAGTTAACATGAAAATGACTTCAATGTGAGGTTTGATTACGATTGACAGAGTTTGGCTGAACTAATGTTGTAAAGATATTCCACAGAAAAGCAGTTGAGTCACTAAATTTCTTAAGTGAATAAGAAATCGGTTGGTTTGCAATTAGACAGGAGGCAAATGATCAAGAATGTCCAGCGTAACTGCCTGAAACTGTTTCGCAAGTTGTTGTCCTGGTTTGCTGATGTTGTGTATCAAAATGAGTCTATGGTCTGGAGCGATTGCAACCATGATTTCGTATTTCTTTGACTCAATGCGAAGGAACTGAAGGGAGTTCTTGGGATCTGCGTCTCTGACAAATCCGATGCTGATATCCTCTAGAGACTTTATTTTCTTCAAGTAGAAATCAGTCATTCTTTCCTCAAAAGTCGACTTGATCAGATTCCACTGATTAGTTGTCACTATCACACCACGAACATCTTTATGCGAGCAAAGACGAACCACTTCGTTTTCCAACTTCTCCTTCTTGTTCACTGAAATCTTGTGCAATAATGCCATGGGAAAGCCTCTAATAAGAAATACTCCAACTATTTCCAACTTTAATACTCTCACTGAACAATAATATTATTCCTTTACAAAGTAGGACAGCGAAATAGAATGTTCATAATACTTTTGAAAACATAATTCTCTTGGCTCAAATAACTTAGAGGCAAAACTCATTAGGCCAATAGGAAAACCTTGGTGACCTGTTAAATCGATACTTTACTCGGTTTTAGCATTTTCTTGCATGAGTGCTAAAGAGACCAACAAGTGCATACTGACAGATCGATACTTCTGTTTCACTGCTGAAAATTTTGCAAAAAAAATTTTGAAAATATAAGTGGCTACCAAAAAATGTTTCTTTATTATTGTAAAATTACATAACAGTGTCATTGCCATTAAGTGATCTAAATTACTTAGTATTAGATTTTACGTTTTATTGAAACACACTTCAATATTTTTGTTGTCAATTATTAGGCTTTTTATTTATTATTACTGGCCACTTAATTAAAGCCACAGTTCTATTTAATTTCCTGCTTGTTATCCAAGTCCACTTGATCTCCATTCATTGCTGTTGAATACTGTAACAGTTCATCCATATTTCGATTATCGGAAAAGGACCCATGTCCCAAAACACGGTCAATCATTCTCTTTACAACTTTTACTTGGGTTCCATTTTGGGTTGCTGTAATAAGTGACACAACAGCAGGAATAGTTAATTATTACTAATTTATTCATGTAAAGTGTTCCGCTGAATTATATTGTCAATACATACATTCCTTCTACATAATTTGACATTCTAAAAACTCAAATCAACTAGTAAATGGCTACTTGCTATATTACCATGTAGTAATCAAAGCTTAGGAGAGTCTTACCATAGAGGGGTCCATTTATTCCGAAAGTGTCCCAACACCCGCTGGGATTATCTGGAACAAGCGCCCGTGTTTGAGGAAATACCATGATGATATTATTAAGTTCGGCAACTTCTAGAAACCCACTGTAAGTGATATGTTTATCCCTAACAAATTCTCTGCAAATGATTCCGCAAAAGTTAGGAACGTTTTCATTGGGTAACCTTTGAATTATGCTCGTAAATTGCTAAGATGTGAAATAAACCTTCCAGTTCGACATCCATGGAAGTAAAAGTGGATCAAACAGTTGTGATTTAAACCCGTACAATTCTTTGGTATGTAATAGAAGCCAGTGGAATCCATTTGATGCTTTTCTGATGTCAAATCTTGGTAGAATTCTTCCTGATCAAACTCTACTAGTTCTTCTAAATCTACCGACTGATAGGCTATTTAAAAAAGGGAAGAATCTGTGATTTATGAATTGTAATAATTTATTTGACATTTGGTTCAGGTTTAGATACCTATAATTTACTTACCCTTAGGTTTCTTACTGACCCGATCTCCTAAAATAAAATTCAGAGCTTCAAATGCTCCAGAGAAACCACAATTTCCTATAAATGTGCTGCTTAGGTCAACATTCATTGAACAACTCGGCCCGTAATTATTGTTAGTTGGCTGAAGAATACAAAACTCATTATCACCGAACGAAGTTTAAAAACATCTTCATGGATCACAATTAGTTGATCCATGGATATTATATTTAAAACTTACAATTTATGGACGAATTAAAGAAAAATTATCAAACATAACTAATAAAGAGACTTGTGATGTATTACCAATACAAAGGGAGCATCTTGAATACGTGTTCGGATAGCCTCTGGATTATCAATATATCTTTCGTATACCTTCAGGATATTCATACTCATATCTAAAATCAAATGTATTAGTATCCTGAATGATGTATTCACGACAAAAATGTAAATAGATAGAAACGAAACTATTTAATTGCATTATTGTCCACTGACTCGAAGAAAACAGGAAACTCCTCATTCCTGTGTAAACATAGAGTTTTTTATCTTTCAACAGCTTGGGATCCCCAATCACATTCATCTCGAAATAGTTTTGAATATCCTTGTGGACCAATTCCGGATCGTATAATTCTTCAGTAGGAGTGTTTCGCAAAAGTGTACACAAACGGTCGTAGTCTTCTCTATTGCCATTTGGAAGTCCACATCGGTAGAAATCTGCATATAAAATGACAACTTGAGATAACACTTTCTATTAATAAAAGTATTTTCACTTCAGAATGATTTTTATCTTAATATATTTGAGTACTGTGGGAAAACACTGCAATTCCGTCGAAAAGTTCGGGATATGAAAACTGAAGCTGTTGAGCAAAAGCTCCTCCACTAGAAAATCCTGACAAGGTGATGTGATGACTTTTATCACCGTGATAATGAAATCTTGTTAAATTTTCTGACTGTTGCGATTGCGAACAAGCTGTACCGAAGAATATCAGTAGGATAACACCGGGTATTGAAATACCCATTTTCGCTTTGAAGGATGAAAATCACAACGAGAGAAATCTTTGAGCGATATTTCCCTGCAAACTCACGTTTATTACTAAGTGCACTAACAAAGGAGAGGAGAGATCAGAACAGTTGGATCATTATTTGGATCATCTTCACTTTTGTGGCAATCGAAAGCTATAAAACCAAAGTTAATCATCAGTTTATCATCTGTACTGTACACAACAAAGAAAACAGTAAAATGAAGGCCGTATGTTTGCACAGTGACCATAATAAAACCAAGTTTCCTCAATATTCTACAATATATAGCATTTAATTTAAAAATTATATTAAATTAAAAGCACATCAACGAGTGTACAATCTATAGCTTGTTTACTTTAACTTGATTTAACTACGAATGAGCTACAGTTAGTAGACATTTAAGTACTATTTGTATGAATTTATCTAAACAGTTTGTAAACAATTTAAAAATTCCGATATAATAAGCGAATTTGAATTTTTCATTAGAAATAATTAAATTTTCCTTTACATGTGGAATGCACATTTACTATGCCTTTACATTGTGTGAGACACGAAGCATCTTCTTTAGTACGTTAGTGAGAGTTAAATCTAAAATCAACAAAGCGAAACACAAAAATATTCCTTATCAGAACAAGGTTTTTTTGGATACAATTCTCTGTGTATAAATAGAAGTTATTTATTTGCATTCCCAGCGGAATCGGCTTTGTCCTACATAATTTACAAATAATATAATAAACAAACTCGCCATTGATCGATTATCCGTATTTGAGGAACAATGGCATAATGATATTAAGCTCGGCCATTTCAAGAAACCTGCAATAAGTGACATGTTTATCCACAACAAATTCACTGCACTTTTTTCAAAATGACTGAATTGCAAATATTTCCTGGGTGCAATAATTCCCCTATGTTTAGAATCATTTTACAGATGTAAAGTAAGTAAACATTCCGTGGAAGTAACTCATCCATGGAAGAAAAAAAGGATTAAATTGTGATTAACCCCGTACAATTCTTTGGTGTGTGGAGAAACCAGTGGAATCAATTGGGTGATTTTCTGATGACAAATCTGGATCTGACTGACTGGTTGGTAAATAAATAAGCAATAAATTGGCTTGGGAATTTCAGAGAAAAGTACAGCTTAGATTGTGATGTAAGTGTGGTTCATAATAGAGTTAGATTTAGGTAATAATTCTATTTTTCTTACGCATAACTTTATTTCAGACTCGATCATCTCCCAAACTAAGATTAAGAGCTTCAACAATTTCCATTGTTTGTTGGCTAAATGGAAATACTTCATTATCATCGTCAAACTGAATTTGTAATTGTGACACTTCTTACATAATAAATGAGAAGGGTGATATTCTCTCTCTGCCGACTCCTGTTGATTACTAAACGAACAAAATAATCAAAAATGTTTATTACCTAAATGCTTATTTGTACAGTTTTCTATTTTCTTCCAATCGTTTGTTATAAAAGCACGTTAATTTCTTATATGTAAGGAAATAGTAAATGAAGGTCATGTTTGTAAAACTTAGTGACCACAATAAAACCAAAATGCCACAAAAATGGATTAAATGGGATGCAATGCAAAAATGGGATTAATTACACATATTTTATTAATTGCACATCAATGAATATTGAATATACAAGATAGAATTCGTGTTAACTACGGATGAGTTGTAGCTAGTATTGCTACTCTCTAAATGTATTTGTCTACAATAATTAAGCTCAAAACTAATTTTTCATCCCGATTGTGCAAATATATTTGCATTTTTCAGCAGAAATAAATAAGTTTTCATTTGTGTTTGTATTACCAAGCCCTAGGACCTCAAAATAGAGACCCAGCACCAGTGCCTTATAGTAAGTGAGAGTTAATTCTCAAACCACCGAAGAGAAACAAATGTTCCTTATCAGCATCTTCTTTTGGATGCAAATCACAAAAAATGTGCATAAACAGACGTGATTTATTTACAATGTGCAGGGGCATTTTCTTCACAGTCGGCTTGATCATAATAATGGATACACGATGGACATAGTGTGGTAACTACGTACATAAATGCATTTAACTCTCCTGTTATCAATAGATAATGATAATAAAGTCCAATTGGGCACAAGCCAATGTTACATGATATATGTTAGTATTATTGTGGACGTATTTAGAAGAGCCTCCTAGAGTATATTTCGTATACTTAAGTAATATATGAATTGGAAGTACCGCTTAAGATAACCTACCATGCCTAGTTAAAAAAATTAAAAACCCGAATTTTGTTAAAAATTACAAACATGCATTCATAGAATATAGAATTCTTAAGAAATCTTTGAGGTAATTACCTATTCGATCTTTTAAGGGGATGTTGAAATTTCATAATTTTTGAAGTTCCTCCCGCATGACAACGCTTGGTTACATATGCTACAACATGGGGAATTTTGGGGGTTGAAGTTCTTTCGTTGGGCCATCGCCACAGGGCTATGGGTCAACTCATTTCACTCGATCTTTTTTTTAAAGTGTAGAAAAGATGTATGAGGATGGCGTGTGCTAGGTCTCCACACTGCTTTTGCATTCCTTCTTGATAAAAAAATTGTTAAATCCCACAAATGCTTATAAATGAGCAATTTTGTCAATTCAACTGCAATTTTTACCAAGAAGGAATGCAAAAGCAGTGTGGAGACCTAGCACACGCCATCCGCAAACATCTTGGCTACACTTTTAAAAAAAGATCGAGCGAAATGAGTTGACCCATAGCCCTGTGGCGATGGCCCAACGAAAGCCCCAAAATTCCCCATGTTGGGGAATACGTAACCAAGCGTTGTCATGCGGGAGAAGCAACAGCATTTAAACACCCCCTTAAGGTTACTGTGCCATTTATTGAGTCTAATAACATCTAATTCTTTACTTCTCGTTGGCACATATGCATATAGTAATTATCAAAATTATTATAAGTGCACACAATTTGAAACTTTGTGACATAAAGTAGAAAAGTATTTAAATGACAAGACATGCGCTTATAAGGGATGCATTATTATGTGTAAATAATAATGCAAGGAAATGAGAAGTGGAAAGTAATAAAAGAATTGAAATGACTTTGCCAATTCATCAAATGCACCTTATTTACTGATGAGGATCTCTGGTCTACTTGGTTTTTCTTTTCTTGTCCTTTGACAAATTAGTGCTGTCTTGCATGGCACACTTTGGCTTACGCAACTAGCATTCAAAATTGGTGTTGGTTAACTTGATATACCGAATTAAATTGAAATCTCTTTTCCATTCAAATAATTCTTGCTAATTACGACCCTCACACAAGTCGAATTTTGCCATTGGTTTCGTAATAGACAGAAATAAATATTTAAATTGGAATATCAAATTGGGCTTGAAACCAGAACGGAATACCGGAATAATAAAAAGACGCCGCATCATTCTACGGACAATAAGTTAAGGCCAAAAATTACAGATGCTAAATGTTAACTGTTATTAAATACATTAAACTCTGACAGATGCGTTGATATATACAGATGCTATATAAGTTGAGATTAAGCTGATATGGTTTAGGAACACATTGTACATTTGGGAATATCTGTGAGATTTACTTTACTGCGTAGACAAACTAAAATGCAAATTGTTCACAGGATTATCTCCACAAATAGCGATTTTAGTATGCTTGGTTTGGCGTTTATTGTAAAGTTACAGCATAACCTTGATGACAATTTTATGTTCTCACATTTGCATTCACAGCAATTGTTATGGTTTTCCTATTTCGTGTCGTGATGTGAGTGTTGAGTTAATTGTTGGGGTTTAATGTATGAATTTCCTTTCAGAAGCTAACAAGTTGCCAGTAAAGCTGAATTTGTATTTCATATCCTTTATAAGTGTAGGGACATTATGTATGCTGAGTCTGAAGAATATTTGGAAAAATACACACAAGTCATACAAAGTGAAGATTTTAGAACATCCAGAATACATAATACATTATTGTTTCGTCTTGGCTTCCTTTTGGAATAAGAACAGACTTGCACAGAAGGCTCCAGTTGTTTCACATTACCATGCAGGGTGGCCAGAATGAACATGACACATTATACATACATAACAAAAGATTAAGAATAATGACTAATACGTGTTATATTTACTTAGGAGATTGCTGTTTGCATAAGTCCCTGTTTTGTAATGATGCTAAAGTGCCGACATTGTAAAGTAGCTATGCATACACTGATCCTATTATGTATTTTCATCACAGGAGTCACAGTTTAGTGTGAATGGTAATAAGTGTAATAACTACAGTCGTTAACTACTTTTAATGCCAAATTGCCATGAAGATTCTAAATGGATGCTATTCTGCTTCCTGACGACATCATTTGTATGCATGAAGGTAACCTGGTAAATATCAGAGATAGAAAGATAATGTATTGTAATACTTCTCCCTACTTTTCATATCCTCGTTTCGGTATTTCCCTTATTTACCTTTTCTGGGGTTATGCAGACATACATTTCCATTTTACGCATTTGTGTAAGATTACATGCAAACGAGCATCAACTATTCCGTATCATACAAAAGCAATAATATACTGTCTGAAATATTGATTTATACAACGATAACGATCGATAGTTAAACATCATTTTTTCTACAGGGACAATCCGTTGTAAAGCAGCATAGTTTCGAATTTTACAGCATTTGTGTAAACGATTCTATAAGCTTAAAATAATAATGCATAAAAATTTCATGAAATGACAACACAATACACAAACATAGTCGGTTTTGAAAACGTCAGCATTTTACATGTGACATTTAATTCTACAGTGCAGTTGGAAGTACAGTTTAACTAAATGTTATGGTTAACTTGATGTATTTAACAAGATTTTTTACTTTTCGGAAGGACATCAATTGAAATTCATTAGATTTGAGAGCAACGTAAACCCGATATGTATAGAAATGGAAAATAATACATTTAAAAAATTATTTTAGTTGAATTAATTTGTTTACATCCGGGAATGCATACGATTATTATACCTAAGTCAAGACCATTAATACCATTATTATCATATCAAGTATTAACCACTAGATAAAAGTTCATTAGATTTACAAGCAGAAAACCTACCCCGTTTTATTTTGACCTGCTGTTTATAAACTTGGAAATAATAATATATTTTAAAAATTATTTTAGTTGCTTTGATCTCTTACATTGCATTTCAATAATAAAATTACTTTGTGATTTGAGCCTGAAATGCCTACAATTATTATACCCCAGTCAAGACATATTATCGTATAGTATTAATATTAATGTGGCTTACTGGAACCAAATTAAAAAATGTCTAATGACAATAAAAGAAATTAGTGTACGGTCGCACTGCAGTGAGAAATTTTGGCAGAGCATCCCACAGCAAATACATCTCTTGTTCTTGAATTCATGTGAATGTCAAACTGTGTGAAAAAAGGTTACGCAATTAAGATTTCTTGTGGCTTAAGTACGTATCTTTATTGGACGGAGATACAGACAGTACTGGAATAAAATTGCTTGCCTTACGACGATATCGTAGCTCGCAACACCTGAATTCACAGCACATTACATTCATACAGTGAGAATAGAATTCAAGGTTAATTCAAATAATTGGCTTCAGTTGTAGTCTCTATTGTTGTTCTCCTATTAAAGTTGTGTCCTAATAAACCAATGAAGTTTGCTTGTCTTGCACATTAGTTGCACTATTGCCTTCTGTAATGTAAAGCTGTCAATTTCAAGTCATACATTCTGCCTCTACTGCATAACTCTGCTGTTATTACATATGAAATGACCAAAAAACCAAATCAAAAGAATAATAAGCTTATTTCGTATATAAAAAACACACGTAATTTCTACCACATGTACATTAGTTACTGTAAAACTATTACAGTGCTGCGTACCAAGTGACTCTATTTCTAATCGCTGCCTTTGCTGCAGGACAAATGAGACAGGACACTAATAAAAGTGCTGATACTATTTATGTGTAATATAAACTGTTCTTAAATTCTATACAATCTACAAATCTACACTACAAACACAATTACGATCAAGTGCATAGAAGAGAATAAAAGTGCACACAGGTGCTTTATGAAATGAAATCTCAATAAAAGCTTCCAGTGTACATAAAACCATATTAAGAATAGATATCCTTAATAAATACAAACGTATTAAGTTTTGCACACGAACTGAACTATGCCTGTAATTTTTACATTTCTTTCATTGTGCTCGTAAGAAATTTTACATTCATTAGAAATGCAATGTAGACTAAGTACCTTTGTGTTGTGTTTTGCGTCTGTATTTATTTGACGAGATAATAAAATGGTATCTTTTAACTGACTTAAATCAAGTCAGGTTGAATTAGCTTAGTTCACACATTAAAGAGTACTATTCAGTTCAAGTTAAGAGAGATAACGTGTGGAGACAGTAGAGAACATAATAGTGAGTGACATAAAACAGAAGACTAACGTGTGACTTGCAGTCGACCTACTGCAATCTTGAATCGTGATAATGAAATACTTGTCCTACGATAAATACAACCAGTCAAGACAGAATCTCATAAGATTGGATTGACAAGAGAGACAACCTTTTAAGTCTAATAGCACTGACGGCTACGGACGTCTTTCAGGAAAAAATGATGAGCCAAGACTCGAGACAAGAAATAAATCCAAACAGATACGCAGTTTTATAACATCCACTTGCAGTCTAATCTATACAGAGCTGGCTATAAACTAAATAGGAACGTGTTGATAGCATAAACAAATCTGTGTCGTACTTGAAACCAAACTTCTTAATTATATTTACACTCGTACTTACCAAGTAGGCGCACTAAATGTGTCGACGTCTTCACAATTTATGTTACAGGTAAATTATATCTTTACCTTTATTTACCATACATTAAAATACGTATTAAAACTTTCCGGTTTTAATTTCAACTGAAAACTCGTCTAATTCTACATGACATTGCCATTTTATGTATTTTACGTCAGTGCAGTATGTACAATCTGGTTTGATATCTATTGTTATACAATACTATGCTAAATATATACTTTGACCAGTTTCTCCAATGGCACGCAACCCTAATTGTCATATTATATGTTAAAAGTGGCAGCAAGAATTACATTTTTATAATAATTTGCCACATTTATGATTTCTAACCTGAATGATTATAAAGGGATGATTGTTTAAGATTTTGGAACTTGGCATTGTGATGTGATAAGTATGTTATAGATACCTAGGATGTTTTGTGAATCTTTCCTATTGTTAATCCCACGTTTAGATTCAAAGTTAGAATTTTATAGCATGGCTGACATCATTACATTGTCATTAGACATTATGAGCATTGAGAACAGTTCAAGATTGATTAGAGGTTGCAGGTTGCCTTGTCTTCTAAATAGAAACGAAGGTGATAATATATAAAGTTATATTATTGTACCTGTTTAATGATATGCTAATCTTTAGTGTCAGACTTTACATTTGTATGAGTATTGCTTACAGAGATGTGTCATCCTATTTGTATTAGTGTGTGCAGTACACGTTTGTGAATTGTGATAGAAATAAATACATCGCAGTGCAGAGCAGGGTCTACTCTAAGCGAAAGCATTTGAGTTGAGACTCTTATCTTTGGTTCTCTACTATCATTAGGAAGTGTATTGCCATACTGACTAAATATTATCCTAATGCGTGACAATTTGAACGAGCAAAAGTTGACTTAAGTAAAAGCGATGTTACTTGTCATTTGTCTTTGAGTTTGAGTGCTCGTTCATTCTCCTGCTTGCTCTTCCATTTAGCACACATGAGTTGCTAATCCACATCCACCTTTGTTAATGTAGGATAGAGTCACATTTGCAAAATACATAGTCAGTTCACTTTTGTCCGTTTCCACGTCGCATCCATCCCATTGTTCACAAGAAAGGAAAAAGTGAGACTCTGTTCTGTTTTTGCACCGACTCTCCAACCAAATACTACAACACAATTAGGTATGTACCTCTGTCTCTCTTATTAAGACATTTATGTATTACACCTGTACTTTGTACATTAATATATTATTACATATTACTATTCTTAAATTCTTATGCAAGTACATTATTCTACTCTTCCATTTGTTTGTTTCTCGTAATATTAGCCTGGTGTGGTGTGTTGTAGCACAGTAGGTTAGGTACACATGTTTACAGTTATTATATTACTTTACGTTTCAGAGACTCCCTCCCTCTGCATTAATTATTATGATGTATTGTTGTCTCGTGAGTGTTGTAACACCAACAGATTTAGATTACTCACTAGGTGTAAGCTAATTTCTATTTTTACAAACTATGAATTAAAATTAGGAAACATAAAACTGATGCTGACATGTGCAACCCAAAGTAAAATTAATACTGCTGCGTTCGGTTGCACAAGCAGAATTGGGTGTGTGGACGATTAATGTAGAAACTATTTAATGTGTTGTGGTAATAAATGCAATAGCTCAGTTGATGAGAGTTGAGAGGAAGGAGTCGGATATTGTATTACTATTACGTTATGTGTGTTGGAGCAATTTGTTACATTGTTTTGTGATTTGAGGAGAGGAAAGGAAAGCGAATCTCCAATTTCTCATGCTATTCGATCACAACGCTTTTTTCCATATTTGTACGTGAATAGTTTTAGTTCCATTTCAACAGTTGGCTTCAGGGCTCTTACTCTTAATACCAAAACATGTAGGTTATGTAGAACATGAGAATTTATTCTCAATATTATACCTTTTAGTATAAACTTGGGATATAATTCTTATAATAATTATCCGCTGACTCATGTTTATGCTTTTATACGCTTAAATATGTGTAAATTAATGATCTTCAAAGTAACTTTGAATAGGCAATTAATGTATCGTTTTTCCGCATTATTTCTTACTTAACGACAAAATAATTGCTAATTGTGAGAAACTGAATAATGTAATTATCTAGTTATCTAAATCTGAAACAATTAAATTTATCTACATAAAAAGTACAGTAGTAGTGACCAATTACAATTACTACCAGAAATTAACTGTTACAGAATAAGTTATAAGGTTACTTTGCATTTTTTCTAAATTACACATCCTTTACTGTAAAAGTGTGTAGTAATTCATCGTTACACAGTATCATGTAGGATAACTGAAAGTACAGTATGTGTAGTTGACCGGTAAATTGATTTAGTAGTGAATTAAAAGATTTCCTTCTAATGTATCTCATGTTTCTTCGGTTGAAAAAGTTCCTGAGCTAAGCCAAGCCAAGCTGGTGTTGCATAGATGATTTTGCTGGATTTTATGCGTATAAGGAATGCAACAAGGTGAATTTAGAGGGAGAATGGATTATGCACATGGAAATGGAATGCTTCATGCCATATTGTCTTACAAATAAGTAAAAATGTGTGTAAATCATAACTAACTTAACTTTTAACTACCTGCCCCACACATACATGGACAAATGCACATTTACATTAAGTTTTAAGACTGACTTACTTGTAACTGAAACCATTAGACTAAAACTTTAGAAAGAGTCTCCATGCAAAAACTGTATACTAATAATATTTACGCCTATGCTTATTGTGGTAATAAACAAGAGAAACGATTAGTGATTCTCATGCTTATGCGATTTGACATGTGTGTGAATGAATTGAGGATTGAATGGAGAGAATAGAAGAATATTATTATGGGCGTATACTATAATGGGGCACATGCATTCATTAGGTACTTAGCTTTTTACTCTTACGCTCACTCCACTCAATTCACCTACCTAGATTCCAACTGCTGACAACAATCAAGAGACAAATCTCTAGTTAAAATATTTTACGTATTGTTATTAGGCAGTCATTTGAATAAAAGTCAAGCTAAAGCATTGTTGTAGCTGAGGACAAAATCCTTACAGTGTGGATTGACAACGCATCATCAAAAGTAAGTCAAATACTAAAAATAATAAGTGAATGTGTATTGTGTTGTGTTTATTCATTTAGATTATTTTGTTTGCATTGTGACACTAATATCTTCCCTGGGTATTCAATATTATTCTAAAGGAAGTTAAGCAAAAGTTAATCGCGAGAAAGTTAAAACTTAATCTGTTATTTAGTATTAGTGGCTCAGGATATTACAAAGTACACAAACACAGGCGGATTTATGAGTAAGCTTAAAATTTAAATCTCATCTAATTGTGAACAGGCAATCTGAAATCTGAACCGAAGCTCAACTTAATTCAATCGAACATACATATAGAGAACGATTTCTTATTTATTTACATGTATGAGTAATACTACTGAAAAACAAGTAGAAACAGTAGCATTGTCATGTCATGTCATGCCACGTCTATGTAATACTATTATGTTTAACAAACAAGCTATGCTTAAACAAACTCAGTTTATACTAATAAATAATAATTCACAGGAAATTCGTACAGAGTATCCTCTGTGTGTAACCAAATACAATTAATCTACCTGTATTATAAGGAAACTTTCATAGGATACCATATCGTAATAATTTGGTAGATGTATTTGCACTAATGAATGATTTCTCCAGTTTAAATGCTATAGGAGAGATTTCGAATAAGATTATACTTTACTTAGCAGAATAATTTGATATACTTATACTCGAGAGTTTTGCATTGCATTAGGTTTGCTAAGTGAACACTTTTTGTTTCGTGTGGATTGTAGATATTAGAAATCTGTGTATGGATTGCTACAATTTGGCTTCTTAGCTGACTAACTTTAGGTTAGTTGACTTGACTTGACTTGGTTATCATTATCATTTACGTTATCACGACAGTTTGCACGTACACGAATTTATTCGCCAACACGTAAACATTACACAGTGGAAGAAAGGAGTATGAATTGAGCAGAGCAGAACAGATTCACACATAAAGCAAGTCAGAGACTGCACAGAATACATTTCTACAGGGAAACAGAGGAGATCATAGCTAATAGTCCAAACCAAACCACGTTCACGTACAAATACTTGACAGAATAATCCATCCAATTTAATCTGGGGAAACGAAGCAATTCGTACAACTGAGTCTCTTGCACACAGTACAGTACAGAAGAGTACAGCATAGTTAAATAAGTAAGTTCTATTAGTTTGGGGCTGCAAAGTCAGAAAAGTCAAATCAGTTGCCGTCTGACTGTTCTCATGTATAGAGGAGTTAAGTTAATAAATAAGTGCGTACCTATGTACATAAGCTTTGCAGTTTCCATCGACATACATATTATTTCTCACTGCTTACAACGTATTCCTCTGTTTGCAATGTGAAGGTAGATAAATTTTTAATGTGAGTAGAGTGAGCTTTCGATTCTTTCAAGTTCCTCTTAATCTTTTCGCCGCAGACGTGAGTTAAATAGTTTACTTTTCCGTTTTGTCTTAGTAAAATCGTATTATTACTATCAGTAGCATACCATTATCAACGTTACGCTAATCTTAAAGATGCATCGGCTATTCTTCCTAGTGAGACTCCATGTTTTGTATCCGCACCTCGGCGCAGGAGATAAACTTACGGTTCTTTTCCTTGCTAACTTAATTTAATACAGTTCTGCGTACACAAGTAAAGGATACAATAATTTAAGACAAGAAATCGTATGTACACACAGGAGTATAATAAGAGGATAAAGTAAAGAAAAGAAGCTGTAATATCCTAGTTATACACTAAAAATGCATTATTATCTGTTTTAGCAGATAGCAGCTAGAACGATGGTGCTCAACCAAGTCTAACCTTATGGGCACACAGCATCACATTATTCTACTCACTCAAATCAAATCAACATCCCATCCAAAGAACTCTAGAGACAAGAAAACACCTGAGAGAGTGAACTGAAGAGGACGAGACATAACGCTCTCCAATTCTCCTTTGCCAACTCTACTAACTCAAATTGTAAGTCAAAACTAGCCAAATAGTTAGTATCTTGACAGACTCTACTATTTCCGTAAAATTATCAAAGATTTCTTCAGTCCAGTTGCATTTTTGTAGTATTCACCATTTGGCTGGGTTTGAATATTTGAAATCACCGCTGTTGTTATCTCTGGGGTATTATTTCCTTTGTTCCTGTTCTGTTCTTCTAATTTGATTTTCTCCCTTAATACAAGCGGAGACTGGGATGAAAATCAATTTTATTTTATTTTCTACCCCATTATGCTTGTTTCCTCTGTGTTTTGTTTTATGTTTCTATTGTATCATTTGATTTTGGATTTATAGACCAAAGGAAATCACCAGACGGACCAAAACAAAACAATACAAAACATCAGACAAGAAGTATTAGGAGCAACCTACGTGTTTCATTGTTAATTTCCTTCGTGTGGTAACAAAAGTTAGTTTTTGGTTTGTTAGTCCTTCAATCTTCAAACGTAAAATTGGCTCTTCTGAATTCTGATGTGCAAACGACTTTGATTTCATTCTGTGTGGTACGGAATTGCACATTGTGTTGTTTATTGGCTACATAATACCATTGCCGCAATCAATAATGAATTTTTTTTCAAGAATACAAAGTGCGAAATGTAAAGCAAAGTTTGTACCTCTTTTCATGTGCGAAAATCCATTGTGAGTGACAGTCAGAACAGGAGTAATCGAAAAAACAATTGATTGCTTGGCATTGTTGTATTATTTTTAATAGTCAATAGCAAGATTGAAGGAAAACCGCAGAAGAAAAGAGAAAAAATGTCCCTTGTGGTGCTCCGTAGTTGGTCTGACGGTCCGCCGAAGGTCCGTGCGATTGCACCACCGGATGATGATCGTGCGGTTTATGTTCCTGACCATAATGGACGATTCCTCACTGAGGAAATGGTTCTAGAAGTTGAAAATGGTGGAAAACAAAGTGAAAATGATTTTCATCGGAAACAAAATTGTGGGATTCCAATTACCAATGGATCTGTGAGTGATAGTGAGAGTAAAATCAAAGATCAGTCAGATCCCCAACAAACCGTTGTTCTAAGACGCAATGCGAAAACAAAGAGTAATGCTCGAGCAGTCAAATCGTTATCACTATTTACTCCCTCCTCTGCAAGAAGTTTTCATGTTCCTGATAATCTGGTCTTTCGTCCTCCCTCCGTTTCCAGTCCTAGTCCAGGTAACTCAAATTTTCATTCTAATTAATAACTATTCCAAAAATTATCGAAAATCAATTGTATGCGCACGTTTTTCTGAAATCCTTTTGAAGGAGCATAAAACAGTCAAGTAATTGTCAGATTTTTTCGTGAATTGCATTTGCTCACTCTCGCTCCATTAATTGTTGCATTTCTTGTGCCAATTTTCTTGCGCAAAAAAGGATTGATTAATGATCGAACGAAATAATCGAATTTCTAAATATTAAGTTTCACTACAGGCATAAGAAAATGTAAGAATCTCTGAACTAATTGTAAATACATTTGTTTTCTTCTTTGGAAGGGTATTGTTCTCTGCGATGGCGATTTCGCATCAGATTCGCAGTATTTTTTGGCCTAAATTATAAATGAGCTTGTGGCAGTAGTTGGCATAAAGTAGTCAGGTTAGTATTAGTATTATCATTTGGATGGACACACAGAGTACAATACACATGCCAGACTTCATACAGTAGTAGAGCAATAATGGTAGCAGCTGCAACCTGCGGTCGGTAGCTTTTGTCCATTGTCGGCAATATCTTATCAGATTTTGTCGTGGAGATGGTTTCGTTAGTTTCTTTTGGTTTCAAGTCTGTGTCTTGTCTACGTAGGAAGAAAATGTCATGAATGGAATAAAAATAAGATCAAATTGTAAGGAGACAATAATATTCAATATAGATTGTTGAGATAAGACAGATATGCTGCACGGTGCACTTGGAATGTGGAATAAATGGAATTCCATGTACACAGTAGCTCAGATATGATGTTAAGTGTACTTTTGCATGTTTTCATTTCATGTGGCTAACTTACAGTTTTTCTATGGCTTGTGTGATTAACATGATGCAAAAACTCAGAACAATACTAATGCACCAGTGTAAACCTTCGTTAGTGTTTATTACATATAAGTATACATGTCCACATCAAATCCATACCGTCTATTATGCATTATACTATCCTTTCTGCTACATTTGGTTTGACAGGTAAATAAGTGTTAGACTACTTATTGTTAGTTAGGAGAGGTGCGGTGATATATTTTACTGTGCTGTGGTCCTATTGTGTTCTCTGTTCTGTTCGCCTTACCGTACTCTACTGTGGTAACGTGTGTTAACGATTCGTTCTCGTACTACATATGCATGATATTAGTTGTTTTGTCCTGTAGTGTACAAACTACGTGTAATCTCTACAAGGGAACAACAACCATAAGAATTTTAGAAGTTAACTTGAAAGACAGATGTGATGTTTTACTTGCCAAATACATACTATCAAGAAGTCCAATGGAAAACAAGTGAAATGTACTTAAATCTACTTGCATCAGATGCGAGAAATCAAAAGAAACGTACAAGCACATAAAATATACAAAAAATTACTCCGTTTGGCACACTTTGTTGGCTAAATGGGCTATATTCTTACTGCTAACAGAAAAATTTAGGATTTCTGTAATGATTTACATTGAAATGGCAATGGTGCTCTATGCAACTTCTCTTTCCTTTAAAATCATAACTTCAATAAAAACTCGTTAGTTCTTAATTCAACACTAATTTATTGTAAAACCCTTCTGTAGGAACCACAATATAAATTCATCTACTAAATATTATGAAAGAAATTAATTAATTAGTATTTAAAAAATTCATTGTAGGCGTAGAAAAATTATTTGCTTTATTTCATGTTTCGGCAGTTGGAAATGTGAAATGTTAAAATGTATTGGTATAGTAGAATAATTACTTGAAGTTCGGAGGTTCTCTGGATAAAGATGCAGAGTGTTTTTCTGGTTGGAATATTTAATCATAAGTATGTACATTTAGAAAAACATTATTTTAAAACTAATTAATTGAAACGAGAGTGAGAGAATCCTTTTTAAAATGCTTTTGGCGTAAATAATTACTTAGCTCCATTTTACGTATTTAGTTGAAAAAATTGTAATTTTCTTGTACATTAATGATGAGACTGCCTCCTGATTTCGTTTTGCGCTTTGTCTGGTGTAAAGACTGCGTACTGGTTTGTGTAGGTGTAGATTCACATCTTTTGACCATTAAAAGAGTTTTATCGTCTGCATGTGCATAAACAAAAAGTATATTAATTTCATTTCGCATTAAAATTCGTCTCTTGACAAGACTTGACTTGACGTTGGCTTTTAAGGCAAGGGAAGTCTCCTCTGCATTACCATAATTGTGAGTTGAAGTTTAATGGTCGAAGACCAGTAAGTTCATTTCATTCATTCCTTCAGCATTCCATTTGAAGGTTAATAGTCTGCTATGCTATAAAGATTAAATTAGGCATGTAGAATTTGGCACAAAATGCGGACGCATAAAGCCCTTTAGAACGAACGAAGAAGACACTAAAAGTAGTTCTGTAGTTGCAGAGTAATCAAACTATTCATTCAGTTTGATCGCCATAACATAACAGTAAAAATTAAAGATAATGCTTCGTTAAATGTCAAGATATGAAGTTATGAAATACATAAAGATTTCTACATCCTTATCTTCAAAACTCGATTTAGTTAAGTACCAAACTAAATTAAGGTAAATGAGATTAGGATTGGGGGAATACGCAAAGCAAATTCGATTTCAAGTGTTGTAATTAACTTTCTTTATTAATTAGTTGAGCATAACTTTCAGTTATTTCATTGGTCAGGTGTAGCAAACGCAAAAATCACGTAAGTAAATGCGCTGCCATTCTAAGCAGTTTTACAAAAGGAATATTATTAAAATGCGTTTGCACTGCTCTGGTGGATTTTCGCATGGCATAGATAATTAGAGGATCGTAAAACGATGCGCATACAAACACGTGTTTATTTTGCAAATGATCTTCATATCCGTGTCCACAGTGCACTGCTTGGGAAGAGTCTTGATTAATGCGACTGAATTGTGTTTGCAGAGAACGACGGAGGATCTTCCATAGAGTACACACCACCAGCTTCCCCGGTCAATGGCAGATATCGTAATCTGGGGCCGGAATTGGCAGCTACCATTCCAAAACGGACCATCAAGTCCAGTTGGATTGCTGGTATTAAATCGAGGTAAAAAATTCGTAAATTAAACGCAACAGTAACTTAATATCCCTACTCATGATTCATCTCTTGATGCCTACGCTTAATCTTAACACAACAAATATTTCTGCAATGCTCTGCTTGTTATCAAACCATTTTTACTTTGTCTACCTCTTTTACAAGAGCACTCAGATATACGGATATTTACTTTGTGTAATTGTGCACACTGCACGCTACATTCATTGATTTTGTTCAAAACATTTTTCGCTTTATTGTTTATACATTTCTATTGTCATTCCTAGTCATATCTAACGGAATTTCTAATCTTTTCTGCGTAAGTAATCTGCAATGGCTCAAGCAAAGCATAGACACAAACTCAGGAACAGCTTTACTTGGTATTATCTAAACATTTCGCCTTTTTGTGTTTATCGAATAATATTTTTCTGCTTACTGATACAGTTCTTATCAATCATAATCCTAAGCTCTACTTTGCACTTAATACAACAATCACCAGGTAGAGATTCACAATAGTTAAACTTCTCTTTTGCTGTCAAAGATTCTTTTAACCGTGGTATTTTCTTTCTTTGATACGATTGCAATCTCCGTTTGTTTCGGTATTTATCAAAAAATAATACTAAGAACTTAATACGATGTTAGTATTGGTTACTAATATTATTAGTAAATCATTTCAAGTATTACCTTATGAATTTATAGGAATGTTATGCGTAATGACCTTCCAAACCTGGAAAACTCATTTTCTTACTGCTGATAATCTTATCAGCTATTTTCCTAAATTGTCATAAATACGCAATGCTAATTCGGTTTTATACACAGATATTGCGGGAAACAGGAAAGGTAATAAGCTACTATTGGACTGGCCCATATTTCATATTTAATTTGCATCAGCGTATTTATTTGTATGTACCTATATGTTTTCATATTGCGATTAGCTAAGTTTATATTTGATGGCTAGATTTGCTCACGGTCCACACAAATAGTTCAAACAGTGCAAAGTGCGGTTAGATGGTTATTTATGGTGGTTGCTCTTCACCGTAAAATGATACGCACTGTCTGCTCCTAATATTTAGTGCGCTTACATTTACATTTAGTGAAATTATCTTACATTTTATATTGCAAAACCATGAATGCTTTATATGTACCTAAGGTTTTGTAGCTTTGTCTAATAATTTGCAATATTTACCTCTAGATAAAGAAAACGAGAAAATGCGAGAGAAGACGTGCACTTTCATGTTTCTTTAGGTGCATATCTAGATTGCAATCTTAATACTAATACTAATAATATAGTTTTATTGTTAATGCATTATATTACTTTACAAATCAGTTATTGCTTACTAGGTCTCGAATGCTCAAGGGAGCATAGAAAAAAAATACTCACCGTAGTAGAAATAGTAGTTTTGTGTTGAATAGGGACTTTTATACTAAATATCCGCTCTTTTATACTAAAGTTATTTACTGCTAAATAGTGTTTCTGTGTTTTATGAATTATGACTAGGTATGTACATCTACAAACTGCATAATGCAAATGAACTAGGTATATGCACATTTGAAATTTAAAATCTTGCATAGAAAACATGAAAACAATAGAGTTGGTATGCAGCAACGAAAGAAAATGCTAACTTAAGTGACAGGACTGACAGGCCTAACCAAAAATGTCAACAGGCCAACTTTAAATAAAGTTACATACCATCACGCAAACAATACGTAAGATGGCAACAAGGAAAGTTTCTTTCTCTTCGTGATTTTGAACAATGAGCAACATTTCTTGCAGATTTTTCTTGGTTTTCATATGGTGGCGTGGATTGTTACATGGAATGTGTAATTGACTATTTAGGTCTTCATAAGATTACACTTACACTATAAACACTTCAATCAAGTTGTTTCTTTTTTAGTGGCTTGGCTAGCACCATAATAATACTAATACGTAGATTAGGGAAAATAATATCTATTTTTGTACATACACGATACGGCACATACATTTTTGCATACATAACATAAATACCTCTATGTAGTGGCTTTATGTAGTAAAGTTTAGAAATTGTTGCCATTATTTATGTTCAGTATAACAAGGGTAACTAAACTCGCAATAAATTTCTACAACGGTATGATGCATGATGAACATCCCTAACAATATTTCACAATTCAGAATGTTCTGACTGAACACTCCATTAAAGCAACACTAATGTTAATAAATCTAATCAATGATGATGGCAGAAATTTTAAATTGGAGACTTAATTAACGTTAGTACATTTAAAAAAGCTTCATTCAATACAACAACTTGACCAATGGTAAATAAGTACGTGAGAAATAATTATGAACAATTAAATCTGTAACCTTTAATTATTATGAAATAATGCTATTTAACTCTATAAACTACATGAACTACCTTGGAATCTTTTGCAATTTGCACTTGCAAGAAAAGCTTGATTAATATTTGACACTTGTGTCTTTATTAAGTGTACAACATTATTATTATAGATAATTTTCGTTGTATTTTGTCATCGTATAAATGATAAAAGCAGGTCTTCACCACATAAAGCAACTGACTTACTATGTAATGTATGAGTATAGGGTAGCCAAGCTCTCATAGTTCTCTACACACAGTTTATACTTGACAAAAATTAGTAAACCTCAAGAATAAACAGTATTCTTATATGGTGGTTGTATTTCTTTAAAGATAAACTTACATGTGTCAGATATGTAATAGCAAGTGGCCAAATAGTTCGCAAAAGATAATAGTGTGAGACAACTGTCAAGCAATCGTCTACAAATAAAAGAATAAACAACTTTACTGTAGAAGTAGACATACTGTACGTGCAAATAGGTATAAATTGTGTCTTACTTGAATTTGAATTGAATAAGAAGGAATTTACAGTCGTAATGAAACAACAACACAGTTCTAAGCTGAAGAACCAAACGACCTCATTTTTGATACAATGGCATGAAACACATTGATGTTCACAGAGAGACATCATTGAGTGTTCATAATGCATTCACGATTTATGTTACCAGTCTAAACACTTATGATGACATATTATATTAGATCTCGATCTGACAATTTATTTCAATGCTAAATCCATTCTAAAAGTTCGTACACAAATATATTGATACTGAGTTACATTATGTAGGTAGTTTATACATAATATGGTGTTACGAAAATTATGATACGCTTTTTTATATGCTTAGTTGCTATCATTTTGACTTCTGTCATGTTTGTGATGTACCACAAACTAAAAGCGTCGGCACTTTAATAGTTATTAGTACATCTTACTGCTTTGTAAAGCCCAAGAACGCCACACAAAGCACAAGTTCTTCTATAAGAACTTAAAAATGGGGAATCCCCATTGAATAATAGTTATTTGTTATTTTCATTGTGATTAGGGTACAAGACGATTATGTGGGAACGTAATGGAGTGGAGTACATTCACTCCAACGTAAACAATGTCCATTAAGAATGCATTGACACACAAAAATATATCATAGGTATCTGTCTTGTTTTCTGTACACTTAGAAATACGTGCAAACCTGAAAACGTCTCTTGAGACAGATTGGTAGGCATATAAATTTAAGTGGCTCTAGCTGGTAATGTGTTTCATTCAGAATTGACTTTGTCAATTCTGAATGAGCTTTATGTATAGGTACATGTATTTGAGTAAATATTATAGTTTTGTTAGGTCGTACAGAATTATCGGCAAAAGCATATTATAGTAATGTAATTCATCGGTATAAGTGTCTTGCAACTTGCAATGTTCCAATGACTTATTTCTTTAAAGTGTACTACAAAAAGAGTTTATTAATGTACCGCATTGTTACTTTGACGAATGTTGCGACATTTGCAAGTAAATGGCAACGAACTTGAATATAAAGTACGAATGTACGAGTTAGTGTCATATATGTGTCATGCGTCATATACTCATTTGCAATGTGCAATGTTTTTCTGCATCATTCATCAGACTTACCATTAAAGATTGATAAAGATATTTAATTCTGAGTTGTATTTCTACAAATGAAATTCAAATATATGCAATAGCTAAATTAATGAAATCTCATTGTAGACCGCCGCAAGTAGACCATTTCAGTGCATTTTATGCAATGATGAGGAAGGGATGGGTTAGGTATCTCCACAATACTATTTAGTGCCCCTGAGTATGCACATGTACATTTCAGTAGTGGTAGTGGGTCACGAATAACAAATTAATTGTTATGTAACACAAACAAGCAATTAATAGAATCTGGTACTAGACAATAAACAACTAGAAATATAGCGAAATAATACGTGCAACAATGAACAAAATATGTAACACTCCTACTAACCAACAGGTAGCTTTTGGTTAGCATAAAATTGATGCACTACTTTTTTAAACATAAAGGGATAAAATTCTCAAAACAACAGTTAGCCTCATACATAATACATTACATGTCTATTTTCAATATATCAATATATTCGTACTTGAGAACTGAGTTAAGACTTGGTTTAAAAGTACATTAGTTCATATTATTATTTACTTAGTAGTGGTATTACAGGAAATGGAGAGAAAAAAGTAAAGCCGCACGATATCACACCAAGTAAAGTAAGGTAGGTATGAATTTAATGGTAGATATCTATTTGTACAGTAGTGTGGAGGAGATGTGGAGAGAAGTACGGCAAAGTGAGCAACAGGTTGTTGCGAGTTAGGGAGGGATGAATTAAGGCATGGAGAATGGTATATGGGCACCAGATGAGACGGTGTTATTATTATTTTGTTTTATTTTCTACAGTGTGTGCGTACAGTGCATACTCACAAACTATAACACTGATAGTAAAACATAACATCTAAACTAACCAACTCACCACACTATTCCATTACGCCATGCATCAGCACCATATCATCAGAAGAGTTATGTTCAGAGTTTTAATAGGAGATGGTAGTATCTTGAGTGTGTATGTTGTGGCCAAAGTTACTTACGTATAGTTATTTAGTGTGGAGTTGTGTTTGTTGGGTTTAAGTTGGGCTTCACGGTGAATTGTGAGCTGTTCTATATATTTCTTTCATTTCTCTTCTGGTTGTCTATATCTGAGATGTTTCTTTGTAAATCTGTTGTATGTATGTATGTGTTGTGTGTCTAATGTGAGTCTTGATCTGTTACTTCGTAGGAGGAATACAAGCACGAGTACCACCCATCCGCATCACCGTCTTACCAGTAGCACCCTTAAATCGTACAGTTCAAGTCCAAGTCTAGCCATAAACACGCCGTCCACTCCACCAGGTGCTGTCGATCAGGAGGAATCTGGCGATTATTTCCATTACGAACAAGAAGATTCCATTTTCAGGAGATTGTACGGAAATAATCAGAAACGATCCCCTTCCGGCTACCGTGCTGAGGACGACAGTCAGTCTGATAGAAGCAGAAGTAGCCTAAGTCTCCCCTACTCCCATTCTCCAAGTCCCCCTCTCAGTCTACCCCTGTCCAGTAACACGAATACAATTAAAACTGCTGCAAGTACACCGAATAGTCTTCGACAACAAATCGTGTCACACAGTTCAAAACCAAATGGTCTTATCAATTACAATTCAAATTACCTGACTGATTGCAATAGTGAGGAAGAAGTTTTTGAAAGGGGGTGTGGCGGAAGTTCTTACGGTAGTTTGCTAAGTAATAATTCGGATGTGGTCCTCGTTGAAGTCATTCGGAAGAAGAATCAGGAGGATCCAGAGAAAAGTGATGACAGTGGGTGTAATAGTGGCGAGAGCAGTCGACTCAAAGGCAAGGGAAATATTGCGGAGAGAGTAAAACGGTTCAGTATCGGGACTGAGATTGATGAAAACCTTCCCCGTAAGTTTGCCGGTGTCAAAGTAGAAGGGAGTCCAGGAAAAGTTGCTAGACTCAAAGAAAGTCTTAAAAGATTCGGCAGGTTCGGCAGAAATCAGAGTGAGAAAATAATTCGCAATCCCCAGAAAGAATTTGAGGCGGAAATTGAAAAGTGCGCCAACAAAGAGAAAACTGAAAAGAGAGGAAGCGCTGAAAATTTGAATTCGAAGGAAACCACTGAAAAAGTTGAGTGTCCGAATCCAAGGGAAAAGTCAATGACAATCTCTGCTCAGGTTTGTGAAGAGGGAAAAACAGAAAATAGCGTAAAGGTCAGTGAGGCAGATGGAAAAAAGGGAAATTTTTCGAAAAGCTTAGAAAATGTAAACTGTCATCCACGAAAATTTATTGTAACGAAAATTGAAAGTTGTATATCAGGAGCAGATGAGTATAATGAAGCTCCAATTTCAGTTGAAAATAATTCGAAAGAAAATTCACAAGTACATGCAGAAAATGGAGATGCAACTAAATCACCATTGAGCCCATCAGTCACGGAAGATTCTCTTTGCCCAAATCAAGGTGGTCAATCAGGTGAATCAGAGCAACAAGATCAGGCTGCAGCAGAAGTAAAACGTCAAGAGTCCCAAGTCGTTAATATTGACACAGAAATAAATAATATTAAACCAAAAATTAAAATTCATATCGAAAAAGTTCCTAGTGATGACAATATTGTCATTCGTCACCCAGCTGAAGATGAAGATGACTCCTCTTCATCCATCATTTGCCAAGATCGTTCCATGTCTCTGCAGACGCATTCCATGCCAACAATTGATATAAACTCGGCGACACAATTGACACAAATCAATGATGGTGACAAAGAAACTCGAGTCTCGAACACAGCCACTCTGAAGTCATTAGCGCCTGAAAGTGACGTTACTGACAGTGCAATTAAGGAAAGTAGTCTCATTGACTACCAACAAGACAAAGACCAAGAAAACTTCGTGCCTGTTAAAGTTATGCATCGAATGGTGAATGGACAAATGCCTTTCGGCAAGAATGGGAGTAACAATAATAATACCATTAACAATAGCAGCGCCAACAGTAATCCCAATTGCCTCGATTCTAATTCCCACGAAGTTTATGGAGATGTCAATGTGAATGGGAATTCTGCTTATGCATTTTCATCCTCATCATGTTCTTCTTCAATCGGGGATGAAAGCCCAAGTCATTACAATCATAATGCCAACAGCAGTAGCACCAAGCATGCAATGGCAAGGAAAACCATCAATGACAGAAATGCAAGCAATGGTACGTAAAAAACTTTTTGAACTATTTACACGTTATCATCTGCCATCTTAATTCTATGCAAGTATTATTCTTATTAGAAATACAAAGAGCATGTGTATTCTTCCTGTATAAGTATTAATACACGTAGAATTTGCTAGTTAGAAATAGATATTAAGTACACAATCATCAAATGAGCTCATTTAGTATAAAAATGTAAAGAATATCTACATATGTATGCTTAACCGGGTTGAGATTTGCCTCATCGTTGGTGTTGACGGTGAATATTCACTGTGGTTTGTATTAGTGGACTGGATGGACGTGTATATGTAGGGGAATAATATAAAATGTGTCTATTCTTTGTCTTCTGCGTTGTTGGACGAACTTGTGTTACGGTTGGCTGGTCACCCTACTGTTTCACTTCTATTCTACCTACCTCGGTGTATCATTTCTTAACTCTGAGTGTTAAAAAACCTGCATAATATTGTTATTTGGTCCTCTTCACGTTTTTATGATGTAGAAACGTAGATAGAAGGAAAATGTACGATGATTGTGTTGATTGTTACTATTATACTTAACTTAGGTACCTCAATAACCATTAGGTAAGCGCAGTATGTATAATTTACACACAGAGAGTATCCACATGATGCTGAATTGTAATATGTAATGTAATTCTACGTAGTAAACCAAGTAATCATCATTTTCTTCTTCTAACCGGACAGATACTACATTCATTACGAGTTATGCAATAATAATACCAATGTTGTCCAAGCCAGAAGTTATATTTTCTACTCAAACGTATGTTACACAAGATGCTACTGTTACAGATGGAGAAAAATTGGAGTAGTCATTTAATATTTTTACCAAAAGAATCGCCTTAATATTTTATGGTGTAAAGTAAAACTTTTGGCTCAAAGAAATATAGTTAGTTTTCAATGTGTGCTAAATTGGTTTCACTTCAGAAATCACCGGATGCTGAGAGCTATATTACTCCGCTTGCCAATGGTATATCACGATGTTTGTTACATAAAAATGGTGTTAAGTGATGAAAGAACATTACCTGGCCTGGTCTGCAGTAAATATCAGAATGCGTTTTAAGGCGTTTCTTTTGGTGGCATAGGAAAACTATAGTTAGATGCTCTTGTCTACAAAGTCTAAACTGCATGCCTATTATGCTATTTGTTATGCGCATCTCCTCCTTCATCATCACAGACAGGAAGTTTGCTATTCACTACTTATACAATAATATATTTACATTCCCAAGTGCTTATTAGACGATAAAACTTTTCTCTGACATTATTCTTTTTGCTTCCTCTCATGTAGATGGTAGATTGAGACTTTACCAATAATGCATGCAACTAGCTGCTTTATTCAGGATTATCAAACAAATACATATAATACACTGTCAACAAATGCTTGTTTTCAAATTTAGTTTACGGAAGGTAAATTTTTACAGCCAAAAATTTGATGTGCTTACTTAGTAAAACCTACTGTATGTGTTCCAGTTGTCCGTCTGTCTATCCGTCTGTGAGTTAGTGGACACGATAATTCTAGAATGCAATGAAGTTTTTCATTCGAACTTTTTTAATACACCGAGCATTGAAATACCTTGCCCAAGTTTGTAAAATATTTTGAGTAAATTCAAGATTTTTTGGCCTAATTCAGATTTTTTTGATTAATTTAAGATGTTTTGGACTAATTCAAAATAAATTCAATATTCTTTGAATAACAAATTATAGATCTTTTAAAATGTTTTCCGTTTTATTTTCGCTACTCTTGTATATTCGTTTTGCAACGGTTTATAATGTGCACATATCGATATTTTTATTCTGTAATTAACGTGTAGCAGACCAGCCGACCAGCCACAATGGATGTAGTACGTGAGTATGGAAAAGTCAAATAATAATTTCTATTAAGTATACTAGAGAAAAGATATTTGGTAATGACAATTTAATGTGCATGTAAATCTTTATGTCAGCTATGCAAAGAGTTTTATGTTTAATCGCTTTCTAAAATTCCGGCTACAGTGACACTACACTCCAAGAAAAGAATTTCTTTACTGGTTTAACTGACAATTATTGTAAAAACTATGAAATGATCATGAGCACACAATACAACTAATCTTATTAAGCAACTTAATCCCGTTGTTGATCCTCCTTGTAGTTCTAATTATTTGAAATTTTGAAAAGCACTACTCATCGCTCTCAAGTATCTTAGCTTTCATTAATCGCAAACGCATTAAAATCGTGGGTTACGATTGAGGTAAACGATTTTTAATTTAATCGTTTCCAACCGGTCAGCATGAGAAAGTTGCTTAAATTTAGAAGAAAGCGAATAAGAGATGAAAAATTAACGGAAAGTTGGGACACCTCCTTTGGTGTCCACTCAAGTGCACTTCACAAAAAACGTCTTTGTTTCGAACTACTTAATAGTGTGATTATAATGATACTAAAGGTAAATTTGATGCAACTTCAATAGAATCTTTACTTTGTAAAGAGATTTTACAGAACGCACACTTTGTTATTACTACTACAATTTCATTTTCTTATGTTACAGGGATCTGATCCTTTATAATTGTATACAAAATGTGTATTCCAAAAAATATTGCTTAATCACTGCTTTGCTTCCCATACTTAGCCAACGGGAATTGTCAAGCACAGGTGACAGATGAGCTGGGATGAAAGTATTGCATATTGTTAGTTTACTGATATATTTCTACAATTCCTAGTATAATGATCAAAGCATACATCTCATAAATCCTGTCTGTAATTATTGCATTTGCATGCCAACTCCTATTTAGCATATGTTCAATTGAGCATCATAGGTGTAGTTTTAAAAGTGCAAGGGAAAATGAGTTTCTGAGCCAGGGTTTTTCCATTTCCCACTAAATTTTGTTGGACATCAGGGAAAATGTTGGAAATGGGAAATAAGGGAAAACAAACGGTAAATTTCGGATTTTGATATTCCAAAGTCCGGGAAAATGTGGGAAATGGGAATACAGCAAATGGATGTATTTTCTTTTTCCACTCAATTATATCTCAAATATTTTCCATTTCACTTGGAAACTCTATGGCAAATCTGCCAAATGTATTTTCTACTCGAAACATTGCTGCTGAGTGTGATGGATTTACACAAAAGGGAAATTAAGAATTGTTACTACGTATTGTTAGTTTAATTTATCTGAGCCATTAAGTTAATCCATGCTGATGTACAGTACTAACCTTAATTCTCTATTGAAATTATGTAGGTAACTTAGCTGCTAAGCTGTAATTGTGTGAAACACAGGGGTCCGATACATCACTGAGCACTGTAGTGTGCATAGGTAGACATTAGAGAGACAGATGCACGTAGATGCACTAATTTTTTATAGGCCCATTCAGCGAAATGAGTAATTTTATATCTCGTGATGTTGACAGCCGGATAAATTACTTGTCTTTCTGTATTAGGAGCCGTTTCTGTTCAAGTTCCTGTCCAAGCTGTTAATCGCCATGTTATGGGCTACGGTTTGAATATCGTCGATGCGACAAACAATGCCATTGCTACAAGAAGCGTTTCTTCTACCCCTCCGTCGGAATCTGCCATAGAACCAGATTGGCAAGTTCTATTCTCTTGTTAATTTATATTATACTATTTAATGTGCAAAACGCACTTAATTAAGGATGTGTGTTTATTGTTAATTCCTAAGTATATAAGTAAGTGCAAATGTAAATAGTAATTTCAGTGTAGTACAGTACACTGAGAGACGCAATAGCAATATTGCATTTTAAAAATTATAGATGTAAAATTAAAGAACATTATTATTTCTAAAAGTCTTGAACAAAAAATAACTGTCAAGTAATCCAATTACTATAACTAGATCTTGAGAAAATGTTACTGCATTCTTGGGGACAACTAATTGTGTGAATAATTGAAATGATTAGGCACAGATCATCAGTGCGAGATTCATTCAGAGGTTTCTGTGAAGATTTGTTGCAAGAGAAGATCAATTCTTTGTCAAAAGTACCGCAGGTGATTGAAGCAAATGGAGAAACGGAGGCTGTCATCAATTTTAATGAAGAAGATAGCAGTAGCATTGACCCTGATGACGAGAGAGAAAATTCTATAGAATACATCTCCATTTCAGATATTAAAGTAACTTTGCAGATGCCATCACCCAATTTACTGTTTTATAGCCAAAATTATTATTACTTATTGCTAATTGAATGACAATGTGAATTTGGGAACTGTTAGGTTAACGAGGAAAAGAAATCAGTTAAGGAGACGAAGCCAGACGCATTCCTTCCAAATTATGTGATTGCACTGGATTTGGGAAGCAGCACAAGTGGTTACTCGTATTGGACACGAGAGGAAGGGGATTTTGTGCGAATAGGAAACGTGAACGAAGGAAGAAGTTGCCCCACGTCTCATAAAATCCCTTCTTGGGTTGCCATCGATGATTTATACTTGGATGTGGAAGACGACGAAGAGAACTCGGCTCTGAACACAACGCCTACATTTGGACACGAAGCGTTTGATAAATACTTGTCTGAAGATGCTCGTGGGCAACTGTGTGACAAATGGAGGTCTCATTTTCACGAAAGCTCTTCCTACCCCTATACTCTTGATTCTAAAAGCAGCGACGAGGATTTAGTCTTCACCATGAAATCTGCCATTCGTCATTATGGAAAATTAGCTTGGGAACAAATAGGACAGAGGAAAAAAGGTAACCTAGTAAAACCAGGGATGCCGACCCAGGGTTTTTGGGTTATTGGGTTATTGGGTTTTTGAGCAAAAACCCGACCCACTTTTTTATCAAAAACCCATGGGTTTTTGGGGTTTTTGGGTTTTTGCTAGGCGGGAATGTAAAACACACGGTAATTTTCCTAACAAATTACAGTTTATCTTGTAAAATATGAACATATTTGACAATAATAGTTAACAACTATCCTTGTTCATCATATTTTGACTTTGTGAGTCAAAAAAGAATAAATATTAAGCAATATACACAGAATATTACATCATTTTGATAGACCAAAAACCCAATAACCCAAAAACCCAAAAACCCCAAAAACCCACAAAAACCCATGGGTCGAGGGTTTTTGCTCAAAAACCCATGGGTTTTTGCATCCTTGAGTAAAACATGAACTGTTTACATAAAAAGAATGAAATTTTCGTTTGCTGACGTCAGCTCTTGACTTTATCGAGAAAGTTCGACTCATTGTGACCTTTTTGTATGCATTTGCTAATCCGCAGGTTCCACAGTCATTCTCGTGTCTATTCCTTCCAGCTACAATCACAGAGCCAGGCAACTCGTACGTGAAGCTGCATTTGGGGTACGCTAATTAACATATCATTACTTTCATATTTCTCTAATCACAAGGCTCATTTCAAATCCTATCCTATTTCAATGCTAATCCCACTCTTTCTTATCCAGTCATAACCATAGTTCACCCTTCTATCTCCAAACTATCTTTGAGCACCGCAAACATGTACATGAATATTCATCCTTTATTTTCCACGTAAATTGTAACCTTTTACGCGATTACTATTACATGAGTGTGTAATTGTAACCGAGTCTGTGGTGATGTAACCTGTAAATTATACTTAGCTTACATAATATCCAAAGATAGAATCTTACTAGGGCAAACGCATTTATTATTTATATAAGGGTATGCTAATGCAGTACTAATAATCAATTTAATTTGCAGACTGGACTAGTAAGCCAACAGGATACATTAGCATTGATTGAAGATCCGTGTGCTGCTGGCCTTTATGCATTTCACGCTTTGAAATCTAAATTAGGAGAAAGTACAACATCCAGTTCTGGAGGTGAATATTTAATTATTCGTATGATTCTTATTCCAATAATCTAGCATTTACCTGTGTTCATGTTTTTTTGTTTTTATAGGTACAACTTATTTAGCAGTTGATATTGGTGGCTTTTATGTGCATACCAGCGGTTACAGAATATCGCATAAAGATGGAAAACTATACCAAGTGTGTGCTCCAAGAAGTGATCCAATTCTGGATTGTAAGCCCCTATGCATATTTTACACAAATGCATTATAAGAATTTCCTACACTTTATGGTATAACCTACATATATTGACTTGTTTACTTAACAATACTATTTTTGCGTGATGAAAATATTTGCAGCTGCTGAGTCATTATTTGAGGCGGAGCTTTGTTCTATATTTACCCCATCCTACATGTTCAACTATCAAAACAAGTACAGAGCAGGATGGCTTAAGCTAATGACTGAATTCGAAAGAATTAAAAATCGATTTGATCCTTTGCCAAAACAGAAGTATTACGTTTTCGTTCCTTCGAGCTTTGTAGACCATTTCCGAAGGTTCACAAGCATGGAGGTTAGTAACAATTTGCATGTGAATGTAGGGAACTAATTAAATAATGTGTGCCATTGTTTCTTAAGTTGTAAGTTGTAAATGATACATTGTTACATAATAAGCACGCGTCAGAACGGTAGTGACCATGAATTTGAAAGGTTTTATTATTAGTAATAATGTATGCAATTGGAAAGAGTATTCTATTTATGCATATCTTAAGCTTATTGTTATTCACGGCTCTTTGTAGATAGAAGACGCATTAGAGTCATCGGAGATCGTCTGGAATAAATCTGGTGCCTTAGGCATTCCTCATTGGAAAATGGTTAGATTTATCCAACCGATGTTGGACTGCATCAAGGACAGGATCGCTAATTTGGTCAAGAAGCACCAGTTCGAGCATTTGGTATTGACTGGAGGGAGGGCAGGGTCCAAGGTCCTTGTCGATTCAATTAAAACCTACCTTAGGGATTGCTCTGTAGTTGTTCATGTTCCAAAGGTAATAATCTCCACAGGACGAAATTCAACGAATAGAATATTCCGGTATTTAAATATCTGGTTTAAATAATGATACAGGAGCACACTGCTGCAGTATTACAAGGTGCCACACTTTCAGTAACTAACCTTTCTCCAAGATTAGTTATCAAGTCTCCATTCAGCATTGGTGTTGGTGTTATGACTCCCTTCGTTGAGAATGAGCATCCTGAAGGTCTGAAGACTGATTACAAAAAGTTCCTTTCGTAAATTACGCATAAATCCCTCAATAATAAGGTTTTTAAATATTCTTTTAGATAAAAGAGTACTTCGGGATGGAAAATCATGGTGTGCTGATGTTTGGGATGCTTTAATCAAAGTGGAGCAGGAGCTTGAGTTAAACAAAATCATTTTAAGAAGATCATACGTTGGGGCACAACCAGGACAAAGTGTTCTAGTACTTCCTTTATTTAAATCTAATAATGACCCCAAGGTACCATCTCTTGAAATAATAATATAACATCATGAACTCATAAATCCTTTTCAGTATCAATCACTTTGCATCTATTAACTTAATTTTGCGTTTTTTATTATTTTCAGTTTGTTACTGAAGAGTCTGTTCAAAAATGCTGTGAGCTAAAGTTTAACTCTGACCAGAGGTCATGGCAAGAAGTTGAACTGGTTATTAGATGCCGCCCAAGCGAACTTCTTATCACAGCTATGGATGGGGGTGTCATGAAGAATTATGTTGTTGTCGACTTTTTGGACTAAATACTTTTATATCAATGGGAGTCTTTTCTTCAGAGCTAACTACATAAGTTATCTTACTGTTACATGTTATACATTCAATATACAATACGGAATTAACTATAGGAATAAGAATAGTTAACAATGCCAATGTTGATAAAGATAAAATATAAGAATATAAGCAATCAAAATTATTATATAACTTATTAGATATAAGTTCCTATGCAAGTTGGTTAACATGTGGTAAGTATTCGAGTTGTATATGCAAATGTAGTTTTTGAGTCCGTTAAAGCTAAAATTTCTGTTCTGTTGTAGTTTTCTAGTAAAACGTAGTATTGTTCTGTATTGGTATTCCTTAGTATTGTTATTGTAATACTAAAAACATTTTTTATAATAATTATATGTAAGTACGTGAAACAGAAATTGTAAGATGTAAAGATGTTGTAAAAGTACCCATCCAAGCATACGTAAATAGTAGTACGCAAAGTTTACTTATGAGTGCCAAGTCATATTCTATAAAAATTAAGTAGTACATATCTAGGCTACTATAGTACTACCCTTTCATACTGTTTGTACCGTATAGCATTGTTTGTTCAAACCAAATCGTTTTGTAAATATTTTTCTCGATTGCATGCAGCCAAGTGTTTTTCTGTGTAGATAAACTCTAAACATTTCAGCAGATAAAACTAATGAACTTTAGAGATTTACGTAAAAATTGCAGCTTCAGCCAAACTTTGTAGACCATTTAATAAAACCATATATTTTACAAGACATGATTTTTCATGTAAAAATTACCAAGTATAGTACTTTTATTCTTCAGTCAATGCTGAACTATTGTAGGTTGCCAGGGACTGTTTTTATACAAAAACATGAAGTGCACTTAACATTCATGAAATATTCGCTTATTAGTACTTTACTACTACAAAAGTTTCCGAAGCGTATATAGAATATTACACACACATAATAATTTATTTATTGTATACACATCACTAATTTTTGAGACATAATTATTACACAGACATATTAAGATATTGAAACTACAAATTGTCGTGTGAAATAATGATAGCCATAAAAACATTGGCCACTTTTTAATTCGAATCGAATTCTAAGAAAATTCTCCGTTTACGCAATTATAACTTGACATCTTTAGTACTTATGCAACTGAAACAAGAATTGAAATAGTATGAACTGTATGGTTTACTGTAAGACATTCATTACACTGATCTTAACTCTTTACACCGATTCTGTGTTATCATGTGTACCCAATGGTCCTACTCCTTGTAAGACATATTATTTGAAGAATCATTACTATCAATCGATGCATTAAACCACTTATGCCATTTGTACCATACCATTTTGTAAGAGCCATAAATAGATTAATGTAATAATTTATTCTAGCCTTTCCATTGCCGAAGTTTAAATGGAAAATTAAGCCAGATCCGTGGTTTCGTACAAGCTCCTTTACTCGAATCAAATCCCAAATAAGTGATTGTGGTTTGTGAAAGTACTTTCTATCAAATTTCCAGTCTTTATTATTTACTATATTAAATTCCAAAAATTTTGTATTGCCAAATAACAAAAGCAATTAAAAATATAAATTTAGTGTGTGGAAAGCAATTACACACTGCCCAAACCGAGGAGTCAGATTCCACAGAGATTTCACACAACCCAGGTAAAGTTAGATTCAGTGAAGCAGCTATGGAAAAGGAATTTCCTTGGCAGGCTCTCATCAGGGTCAAATTAGACGGTTTTAGTAAAAATGGCGGAAATGGAAGGAATACTTCTGTCTACTACTGCGGGGGAACTGTCATAAATGATCTATTTATTCTCACAAGCTGCCAATGTGTTCTTCAGAATAATCCCGGAGAACATCCGAAGGATATGAAAGATAAGGAGGCAGTCGTTCTTCCCCATCAAATTAAAATCTGGATTAATGTAACAAATCGCTCATCAATCGTTGAAGCCAATGCCTTGGAAGTGCAGAAAATAATTTATCATCCCAAGTTTCCAAAGTTAGTACATTAACACAATTTAGGATCTATACTATAACACGATATAACACACAAAATAGTATGAAACTGCGTTCATCTATAAAGAAATCAAAACTGAAGGACATCATTTTAAGAAACAATTCTAAGATTTACAGAAATCATTGTTGCCAAAAAAGAATTCCCATTAGAGAAAAACGTTTTCCTTGCTGAAAACCATTTTTTAAGCAAAAATCCCTTGTTGAGATAAACAAATTTCCTAAAAGGAAACATTTAAAACAGCTTTTATTTCCCATGCTAAAAACGATTTTCATTGAGAAACCGTTTTTTAGTAAAAAAACTGGTTTTCAGTGACAATACCATTTGTCAGTTGCAAAAATCATTTCTCAGTATTAGTAAACACTTTACAGTTAAAAGAAACCATTTTAGTAGTAAAAACCATTTTTCTAAAAACCACTACCGCTTCAAAACCAAAAATTAAAACTATACTTTTCCCTCAGCAAACTGAAAAATCTTTAAATTTTGACAACTAAAATATTTTCGACGCTTACAAATAGTTTGTTTTGATACTTAGAGAATCGGATGCTGATGTGGCTTTGCTGAAACTTAAAACGAAGATAAAGTTTTCAAATGAGTCGATTATACCCGTGTGCTTGCCATTCTCTACAGATATTAATAAGAAGGGTCAGTACAAACCAGGGTCCAAAGTTGTGGGTTGGTTTTCGAGTGGTACGGAACCCACGTTGAGAAAAGTTGGCATTAGTACAGTTAATTGTCCAAAGCAAACTCAAGACCCAGATTCCTTTAATTACAATAACCATATCTGTACACCAAGCTATTCCACAGGAAACCCAAAACTTTTGGAAAACGTAAGCTCTGAGATTATGCTAAATATCATCTGCAATTTCAATTAAATGCAGTTAAATGCAAACTTTTTGGTTAGGTGGATTCTGGAAGTCCACTTGTACAGGATTCTGTCAACAATATGGTATTTCAATTAGGGATTCTGTCCAGGATCTCAGCTGTGAATGATACACCTAGCTTTCGTTTACTTACTAGGATATCTAGTCCAGGTTATTTCCACATTCTGGAATTCTCTTTTTTAGTTGCAATGATTTATATATGGGGGACTTACATTGAACGACTTAGAGAGACAATTTCATCGGGTTGTAATAATTACAGAAATTTTATCATTCATTGACCATACTTCGCAAATGGAGGGAGGATTTTGGTGTCAAGCTCCTGTAATGAACGACGTCACAATATCTACGACACCAGTGATCCCTACCTCCTCCAGCAAGATATCTAGAAGTAAAACAGAGTTTCCTATTCTGATTCCTACAGAAATTACCTCTAATCAAAGCACTACAGAAACGAGCAATATGCAAAATGGTACATCAACGAATCCTATTGAAAACGGTACAACGGAGATCCCAATTGATAATGGTACAACGGTGATCCCTATTGATAATGGTACAACGGTGATCCCAATTGTTAATGGTACAACAGTGATCCCTATTGATAATGGTACAACGGTGATTCCTATCGATAATGGTACAACGGTGATCCCTATTGATAATGATACAACGATGATACCTATTGGAAATGGTACAACAGACTCAACAGTGATCCCTATTCAAAATGGTACAACGATGAACCCTATTCAAAATGGTACAACAGCAACCTCCGTTGAAAATGGTACAACTTCAACCTCCGTTGGAAATGGTACAACAGAATCAACAGAGATCCCTAGTCAAAATGGTACAACACTAACTTCCGTTGGAAATGGTACAACAAAGATCCCTGATGAAAATGGTACAACAATGACCCCTATCCAAAATGGTACAACAGCATCCTCCGCTGAAAATGGTACAACAATAACGTCTGTTCAAAATGGTACAACAGAGATCCCCATTCAAAATGATACAACAATAACTCCTATTGAAAATGGATCACCAGTAACTTCCATTGAAAACAGTACAGTAGTAACCCCAATTGGAAATGAGACAACGACAACAGGGATCCCAGACAGCTCATTTAAGAGGACGATTGATTACAGATGTGGTACTGATATTTATGGCACTGAAACTACATTTTGCAGGACAATAAGTTCTGTCATTTCCTTATAATCATTTTGACTCCACATTTTGTGTTATCTAGAATGCGGAAGATTTACTCTGGAAGAAACTGGTGGAATTTCCCTCGGTCCGAATGTAATGCATTTAAAATAATACTTCAATAATTAATGTATTTTAGCATGTATTAACTAATTGCTTAATTTGTATTTTGTAGTGGCAAGTTCTCATAATCGTCACACCACTACTGAATGGAGCACAAAAATCGTATTGCAGTGGATCCGTGATTAATAATTTACTTGTGCTAACTTCTGCAAGTTGTGTTACGAAAATTTCTCAAGATGATGTTGTATCACCGTACTCAATTGAAGAAATACAAGTAAAGGCTTCCATTTACCATGTCACTGATGACGAAGAGAATGACCCCAACACCGAAATTTTAACTGTTGATACTATAAAAGTGCATCCTGAGTATTTCCTTCCAAGAAAACAATCTGTAGAGTAGGTAAACCATTTCCAATGTTGGTAAAGGGCAAGTAATTGTAATTAAGATGTAACTGCTGCATTCTTTTGTTTGAAGGAATCCATACGACTACAACGTGGCTCTAATTAAATTGAAAAATCCCATTGATTTTGTGAACAACAAAGCGATTCGACCGGTGTGTCTTCCCGATTCCCAAGATACTATCGAATTCGACAAAGAGAAATCAGTTACTGCTATTGGCTGGAAAACTTTGCAGAGTGAAGGTGATACGACGAACTCATTAGTTTTGTATAGAAGGTCAATTCAAGTGTACACGACAGAATTCTGTAAAAAACACACCCCTGGGTCCTTGGGTCCATTTATCTGCGGAGAAGGACCGTTTCAAGATACGACTGATATTAATAGTTTCTGGGTTAGCAAATATATTATTGCAATTATTTTTTTTAAATACTGATTGTAGGTTTCTGGTCTACTATAGGGTGGAGGAATTTCCCTGAATATGTCAGCGCCCGATACCTTGATGCAAATTGGAGTTTTTTCCCATAAACTAACCTTTCTCGTAAAAAACGAGGCTACTCATATTGGCTATTACTCTAATATAATGAGTAGGCTTTTATAATGTCCTTTACAAACCCCTTATATTATTGTGTCAAGAAAACGTTAAAAAAATGGCATTATTTGCAATTTTTATGTACAGGTTATGTACCTTTCATTGATTACATTTCGCATAAAATGGGAGCAGTGTGGTGTAAAAGAACATCAGAACTACCATATTCTCGTAAGGCAGGATTGCCACGCAGTTGGGACAATAATTTGAGGAACCCTGTTTGGCCTTGGAACTCCGTAGATCCGGTTAGCAAGGCAAACAAATCATGCGGTACGGATTACGATTTGAAATTTTGCAGTACGTTTTAATTTATTCATCACGTCAAAGGTCAAACTTATATTATGACTTGAGTAGAGATTTTAGATTTTTGAGATTACTTAATAGACTGTGGCAGAAGAGGTTCAACCAGAAACATAAGAAGGGGATATACAGCTATTCATTTTGAATTTCCGTGGCAAGTGTTACTGAAGATAACTCCAAAAGAACGAAATTCGACATATCCATCAAGATGTAGTGCTACTATAATAAATAGTGTTATACTTTTGACCTCAGGTTTGCATAATTTTATTTGACTCCCGATGGTTCAAAAATTTTACTCTATTTATCAAAGAACAGCAAAAATTATGCAATATTTAATGTATTTTTCTACAGCAAATTGCGTAGTAAACAAAGAAGGTCGCGTTGTAGACACTTCACTTATTACTGCCGAATTTTTAGCTGTTGACGATTTTTGGAAGGGTCCGAAAGCTTCTATTGAGAAAATAGTTGTTCATCCGGGATACTTGGAAAATTTGGATGATTCAGAGTACATTTCACATTAAACATAATTATCACTAACAAGTATGAGAATTCACAAGAATTAACAAGAATTCGTGTTTTGTTAATATCCAGAATCACCAAAGAATACGATATCGCACTACTGAAGCTGGAAGAACCGCTGGCTTTCAAGAAGAAACACTATCGACCAGTATGTCTTCCAGAACTTCGGGAAATTATTTCAGCCAGTGGAATGGTAGCCACAAAGTTGGGGTGGCATCGTGTGAATACACTTAAGAATAGAATATTTCATCGCTTGTTCAAAGATGAAATCGTAATGCAGGATGAAATCGACTGTGACTCTTATTTCAATTCATCATCTAGAACTGTATGCGTTGATTACTCTTCTAGCAAACTAAGAGAAGACTACGATGTAAGTTTTGGCTTTCCATAGAAGTCTGCTTTTTAAGTAAAATCGTCCGTAAAATCTCTCCAATTTATTAATGAAAATTCAATTCATTTACAAAATATCCCTTTAGGACGATTTGGGAACAGGGATTTTTATTCCTTCGGCGAAGGGTTCTCATATGATGCAAATCGGTATTCTCTCCTTTAAAATCTCTGGTGATACGAGGAAGAGCTCCTTTTATATAGAATTTTTCACAAAAATTGACGGTAAGAAATAATTATCCTGTACATTTACATATTGTTTGGGTTCAAATATTATATATCCATCAATTTTTGAAGGTTTTAATCAATTTTTGTTTTACAAAACATTTAGCTTTCCTACCTTTCATATATTACTACTCAAGGGAATGGAAAGCTTCGTGGTGTCAAAGAACCTTTTCATTTGCGTAGAATATGTATATTATTGTATACTATTAGAATATGTATGAGATAACTCTACAAACAAATCATGCAAAATTTTCAGTTCTCTAATGTACACAATTCTTAATGTGTAATGAAACTCAAAAAGTCTAATTAAATTAAACGTACTAATCGCTGATACTGTTGGAGAAGTTATGACCGTAAAGTAATTAGTTGTACTTTAGAGGTAGATGTGATAAATAATTTTCGTAAAACATTATTTGAACATTCTATATTATTTATTAGTATTTCATATTCAAGTGGGTACACACTTCACCTGTTAAATAAACGCTTTCACTTACATAATTATAGGAAATTATACACGAAATTATTCGCTAGTAAACTACAGTGGATCCAACATAAAAGGAGAGAAAACATTCCTAGTCAATTGAGCAAATTAAGTTTAGTTTGCGTTTGCACTTTGCAGCATGCATTTTTATCTGCACAAGTAAAAATGTCTTTAAATACGGAACACTTTTATCACCGTCACTGATTTTCCTTTTACACAGCTTCCACTGCCACATGAATCGCGAATCGGAGATACCCGCTGTACCCTTTGTATTCAACACAAGGAACAGAATCACACAACTTCGTTTTATTATTTATTACATGTACATAATTCCCAGAGTTTTAATGGAAATTATTGGAATATTATTCTTCGCACAATATTTGCTCTATCTACTCGCTCACAAATATTTACAGATTGATACTAAAATCGAAAGAGAAAATGGTGGCCTGTTTCTTATCTTCCAATATTTTGTTCGAATTCTTTGCTGTAAAGTACGATTACATGATTTTCCCATTGGAAGACAGTTCCCATTCCGACTTTTCCAATCCCGACTTTTCCTATCACACACTTTTCCCATTACGACTTTTCCTATCTAAGACTTATCCCATTGGGATAGTTCCCATTACAAATCGAGGACTTTTCCCATTAACGACTGTTCCCGTTCAATTCCTGTATTGCAGTATGAGTTTGTATTTACCATTTACCCAAGAAGAGTGGAAAAATACAGCAGTACAGCAGGAGAGAATGGTAAAACGCTCTATGTACAATAATAGCACTATTATTTTATTATTTTAAATTTGCAATTTTGCCAAAATCATCTTGAAGGCATAATTCAGGGCAATGAGCTATAAATTAATAGGATATCTGCCACATATCCGTCATTTCATGACTAGTGTATTCAATAAATGCACTTTTTTGCAGTAAATTTTCCTCTTAATATACTTACTTGCACTTGCTACTGATTGCTATTGCTGATACTTGAATTTGCATTGTTTAGATTAATACTGGTTGTTAGTGCAGTTTATATGTACATGAATTTATGTGCTGTAATAGTAATAGTACTCCCATTATTTCGAATTCAGGATTAAAGGCAAACTCATAGTATAATGCACTCTACAGTAGTAGTTAGTAGTGATGGGAAAAGTCGGTAATGGGAACAGTCCCAATGGGATAAGTCTTAGATAGGAAAAGTCGTAATGGGAAAAGTGTGTGATAGGAAAAGTCGGGATTGGAAAAGTCGGAATGGGAACTGTCGGTAATGGGAAATGTCTGCAATGGGAACTGTCTTCCAATGGGAAAAGTCCTGTCACCGTAAAGTACTACGACAATACATATCCTTCGCCTTGGCCAACCGAACTGTACTCTAAAAGCTATTAAACGAAGGAATAATAAATTAGGTCTCCTAATATTGATATTTAACTAGAAATTAAAAGATGGGATCTGTATTACAAACTGCAACTTGTTACTTAATTACAAATAACTTTAGTTTCCTTATTTTCTTTGCGAAAGAAATGTTTGTGCAAGCGAAGAAGTTTTTCCTTCTGTCTCTGTTGTTCGTAGAATTCCGCAAAGCTATTCATAGTAAGAGCGATGGGCATTGCAACGACGACTACCCCGCATATACAAGTAATACTGCCAACAACTTTCCCCAGGACGGTTTGGGGAACGACATCGCCGTAACCCACGGTCGTCATTGTAATCAGAGTCCACCAAAATGCGCTGGGGATGCTATCAAAACTAGGATTTTCGCCCCTTTCTGCAAAATAGGCCAAACTAGAGAAAATGACAACTCCGACCCCAAGGAAAAGTAGCAAAACTCCCAGGTCGTGTCGTGACCGTTGGAATGTGTAGGCCAGACTCTGAAGTCCAATGGAATGACGTGAGAGCTTTAAGATTCGGAGGACTCTAAATATAAACAAGGCCTGGATGAATGGGTAGGAAGTGTTGAAGAGCATGAGTAGCTGAGAGAAATAGTAGGGCAGGATGGCCAAGAGGTCGATGACGTTCAAAGGGTGCTTCAGAAAGTAGCATTTGTTGGGACAAGCCAGGAATCGAAGGAGATACTCCACGGTGAACCAGATGATACACGCTCGCTCCAAGATCGTTATCTTCCAACTGTCCTTCACAATGAAATCCGATGGAGTTATCGAACTGTTGACCTCGAGCAGACCAATCGTCAGGTAATTCACTTCCGCACACAGAGTCTTGTTCGGGTGAATGCATTCGAACTCCTGGAAGTAAGGAACTGTCGATAAGCAGAATGTTACCACTGACAGAATTATGCAGCTCAACGAAAGCATGGACATAACCTGCAAATCAATGCAAAATTACATTATTATAGTCTAAAACGAAACTTCATATTCAAACATTTAACATCACTTAATTCCACTCAGTTTTCACCAGTTTAGTTACTTTTACCCAATTTTACCCAATTGTCTTCACTTGGAAATCCCGAGACAGATTTCAGAATACAGAGGCAGAATTATCAAGCACAAAAGTGTACAATATTCCATTATATAACAAAAGCGGCGACTCGCTTGAATACCAGCTTTATCCCATGTGGATAAGATAAAACAAATCAAGACCACTTCAAAGTTCATGAATAATAATATTGATACAGGTATGCCTATTTTTAATTCACGAAAGTAAACAACACTATCAAAAACTAATTAGGTCATCCAAAAATAAATCATGAAAATATACTCCCTGTTGCGCTCAGCTTAACTTATTAAACATTAAACATGCCATTGTGCAGCATTCTATAAAGAGTGTATCGCAACCAACTATACCTATTATAAAGTCTATTATTCAAAAAGGCACTGCAAAAAACGAATTTTGATAGAACACATTGTATGTCCAAGTTTTTTCGTTATTCGGCTATGTGTGATCTCAAACCTCATTTAATATTTTTGGGGTAAATAGGAAAATGGTTAATGTTACTGAAAATTAGATCGATATGGCGAAAACTCGGTGACCGATATTTACCGACGCTGTGAGTTTACAGACGGCGGAATTTACCGCCCGTCGGAAATTACCGGCGCTTGCATTGTCGTTGCATTAAACTTGCAAGCACTTGAAGGCTACTTGACACATGAGCACAGTTCCAAAGTATATATTATTTTAATGAAAAACATAGATTTTTAGTTTGTTAGCTGTTAAAATTTACTTCTCTTTCTGTTTTAATTAACAAATATACATTAAGTTATCAATAATTAAAGAAAACTACATATAAAATGATGTAAAAGTGTTCATATGTGGACCACATTTAATAAATTGTAAACTATACGTATTTCATGTCTTTACTACTAATTGCGCACTAATTGAATAAGATTTTAGCCTTATTGCTCGACAGTTGCAAGCGACGGTTATTTCCCACCGCCTGTAAACTCCAGCGGCGGTAATGTCCGTACGTCTGTAAATTCATGTAACCGAAAACTCTTTTGTGCATTAAACCAAACCAGAGGAATAATAGGAAGTAACATGTTAAGTAAGAATTTAGTTTTAATTCCCTTATTATTTGTTCAAACCTCCCAAAAGGGAACTGGAAATTCAAATTCGCCTTTATTTCCAAGGGACTCTGGTATAGGTTATATTTAAACTGCATATTTCATAGTCTATTAATAGTAAAAGAGAGATGTACCTGTGCAGGTCTATAGAAGGGTCGTTCGAAAACGTCCCAAACAAATTTGCGGACTTTTGCCAGTCTGCCAGTACCAAACTCTTCCTCTTTGTACTGGTTGAACAGTTCGCTTACATCTTCTAAGTATGGCAAAGCTTTTCTCTGCTTCTCCAAAGCATTCTCCCGTTTCTTCTGGAATTTCATTTTACAACAAGTATCCAAATAGTTTTCATCGATTCCCCAATAAAGTAAATCTTGGTGGAAGTCCATCGCACAGAAGTCCCCTTGAAAATGAAGTCTTTTCTCTCTGTACAGGTTTAGAATTGCACCGAAGGCCTTCGGGTGTCGATCAAAGAAGAATTCATTCGATCTCATACAATAATCATCGCATATCTCTAAGAGGGCTTTCCGATTGTTCCTGCACTCTTTCAATTTGCCCAACCGAGTGTGTGGAAACCGGTCCAAGGTATCCCACATCATTTCATGTTTTTCTCCCCCGACATTAAGAATCACTCTTTCTCGACCGCTTTTGTATTTTCTTAAAGGTCCAGAAGAACAATAGGAGGAATTAAAGGAAGACGAGTGATGAGGAATTTCTGGTTCAGAATCCATTGAAGAATTTTCAGCATCCGTTGTACTGGATGCAGGGGAACTCGGGGGTGAGCACCTCATGTCCATCCTTCTTCTCTTTAATCTTTCTTCTAACAAACTTTTGTACTCCTCCTCCTCCTCCTGCAAATAACACCAAAAAATTCTCAAATATTTGTAATGCAACTCTGAAACACAAAGTCAGGCTAATAAATTGAATTTCATTAAAGTTATCTAAGAAACTCTCTAGGAGTTAATATCTGTAATTATTTTAATTTATATCGCACAAACAGTATTTAGGACAACATTGCGGAATGTTTTATATATGCTAAATATTTGATGACTAATTATGTTTCCATACTTCAGAAGTCAATGATTCACTTTTCTTGTAGTCTTGATAAGCAGATCCCGGATAAATTGATAGTTGGTATTCCTCTGTCTTATTGACAGTGGGGCGCTTTAATGTAACTCGTTTTAGTGGTGACGTGGCTCGGCTTTATTTACTTCCTGTGTCGATTGAAGATACTTTTATTGCGTATTAATATCCTGGTGTACAAATATTATGCATATAATTATTACAGGCAGACTTAATGACATAAACAGAACTGGATCTGAAAGACGTCTGTGGCAATGTAACACATCTGCAGCAATAAAGTTTATAAAGTTCAATGTGACAATGAAACCTTATCTGGCCGGACAGAATGCTAAAATTCCATTGTCACAACACAATTAATACTACCGTTTGGATTTTTATCTTTACTTATTACTGAGAACAAATGGTAATACTGTATAATCAAATGACAGTAATTCTGTACAGCTCTAAAGTTTAATTTACTATTCACTTGTTCGAGTTTCAATCTCAAGAAGTATTTCAGAAACGTTTAATACATAGTTAAATGATTAAAAGTTAAACGTAGCAAAAATTAATGGCAGTAATATTTTCGAATGCTCTCTGCTCTCCTTCGTAAAGATACTAAAAGTGTTAAACAATAAAACTAATCACAAATAGTAGTAATTAATGTACTATTTCAGTAATTATATTATTTCAAACTAATACGATTCTTTGAAATAATTATGAACAAAAAAGCCAAAAAGTTTTGTACGAATAGAAAGCATCGTCCATGACATTTTATTAACTTGGCTTAAAGTGCTTTCTAATTTATATACATAAAATAGTCTATTTTGCAATTGCGTTTAATGTGAATGCGAACTACATATAATTATACAAAACCGCATGTGTTTTATGACTTGACTTAGTAAACCTAATAATGGTCTACATTTAGAAATAATCAACAATTCTTTAATCAATTAAATAGCTATGAACTATATGTTACATTATCAAATGAATGTATTGTGTGTCTGAACAATGGATAAATATAAACAAACGGGAGCAATAAAAACCTAAATATGATCCTTTAAAAGTAAACAAAAGCTAAAAATAAATATCCAACTACACAGTAATCTGATTTCTGATATCACATTTATTATAAGCATGATATTTAACGTACTCGCATGCAGATTCAACTATTCGTGTAAATAAAGGGATTGGGTTTCATGGTTCTAAAATTAGTTCAATACTAAATGCAAACTAAATATACTTTTATCATATCTGATATAAACTATAAACCACTTCAAAATCGGAATCAGTTTACCTTAAGCTAAAAATAGCAAACCTTTGTACTATCTAGTAGATACCATTTTTGCAAATCTATATATAGTAGCCTTCAATCTTTCTTCCAATCTTCAAGAGTGCAAAGAATGGTTATTCAGCATTAAATTTCTGAGTATTTGTAAATCTTGCATTGTATAATTTTTAGCACACTGATAACTAAACTACTTCTAAACTACTTTAGAAGGTTCCTTTCTGGTGTTGCTCTAATTAATTGAATTATTTAATGTTGGTTTTCGTTTAAAAATGACCAAATGGCAAGACTGAAATGCTTACCTTGAAATTGAATGAAGAGAATCTTCTAGATCTTAATTTTCTTGAAATGGAGTTGAAAATAATGGCGAAGGAACTACGTAGCTGCTATCTACGCAATTCTTTATTGCTTTATTTTATGCTAGTAATTTTCCATTAGTATTAGTTGAGGAGGTATTGCCAAGACGTATCATCAAAGTTTCTCTGTTCACTTCCTACTTATCAATTTGAGTGTGTCGATGACTTTTCTCCAGCTCGAACCCTTTGCTTTGCAGCTCTGATTTAATTTCCTTCTTGATTTTATGTATGATACACTACAACGTGAGTCAAGAGTCATTCAATTATCTTACGTAGAGTTCTCTTTCCACCACAATCACAGGATTTGCTTTTAGGTGTACATCCGCTACTAAAACCCAACAAAACCAACGTCATTCTCATTATTCTACTCCTGTGTCCCGTCATACACACAAAATCAGACAGGCAACTCGGACGTGATTGCTGGAGACGGCAGAGCGTCAGATTACAGAAGCCAACCTTACTTGAACAATGCGTGGAGCCCCTTCGTTCACTGACAGCTGCAGACGTCTTTATTGCTTTACCAAGAAAAATAAAAAATAAGTACTTCCATTTGTCACAAAGCATTTACAGTGGGTTTGTAAGTAAGATAACAATTTTAAACCGTGCATTGTTCCAGTTCTCATGCCATTTACGTAGACGATACTTAGACTTCAGTACTCCATTGTATATTACTTGGAATAAATGAAATATTATTCATTGAAAAGGTCTGTAGCCTTTACGTCAGTAATAAGTGTGACTTTTGAAGATAATTCCGTTGTTCATTTACAAATGAGGTACTACTGCTTTGTTAGGCCTGAAAAATTGCCGTCTAATTGAACGGAGACAAATAGTTTATAACAGTTTTGATTTGCATAGTGCAATACATTAGGGAGAGTATTATTTCAGGCCACCATATTAAAGTAGCTTCCCTAACAAGCAAACACGGACCTTTTGTAACGAGCTTGGGTAAGTGTTATCTTAATCTTGATAAATTCTTTGGTTTAGTTTTCTAATACTAATCATCTGGATATTGTCATATCTAAGGAAGGTATGTTTAAGAAAATACATTTAGTCATCGCATCATATTATCTCTTTGAAGTAAACGTTTCTTTACTTTGTGAAGTGAAAAACTGGAAACATGTGTCAAAAGTTTGTTTTTGCATTAAAACTTTACGATACTACTTTTAGATTGTTTCTATCATTTTATTAACACTGATGTATAAAAAATGCACACTTGTAAACAATATATATTTTAACCTAAGGGAATAGTACTTTTAAATATAAATACATCCTTATTGCGCAAAACTCTATTAAGACACTGTTGTGTGGTGGCTGAGGCTGAGGAAGTTTAAGTATTGTTTTACTAACATTTGATTGAAATAATTGTGCATTGCCTTCAAAAGCGCATTTAAATGGCATTGGTGCGTTTCCGTAAGATTTTGGGTTACTTCTGTATTTTCCCTGTTGAAGAAGTTTGTAAAACCTCGTCAAACATTCTGGGGCCACCGCTTATGCTACTGTTTCGCCGAGATACTCGACCATTACTACGATCATTGTCAAAATTGGAATTTGACCTTGCATCCGCCTGCGAGAACACGTCCATTTCTCTGTGCCACGACCCGTAGCGTGATCGTGAGAATTTAGCTGACCATCCTCCTTTTTCTTCGTTTTCATCCTCTCCTTCTTGATGTTGTTGTGAGGGATTTTCATGCACACTTTCAGATTTTGCTTTAGCTAAGGAATGAATAGATGAGGTGGCAGAAGGTGGAAAGTTTTCAGGAATAGGAAGAACATGAGGTTGAGAAACCGTGTAACTCCGCGGAGAGAATTGACGATGGGAAGAGATATCCGGATGATGTTCATTCATGTCTAAATGACGGCTGGACATTTTCTGTGGCACAGATTCCGCATTTCCACTTTTTCTACCAAAAAGCGTTTGCAAACTCATATTCTCTTTTAGATTCGTACTCGATGAGACATTTTCAAAGTTACTAGTTGATCCCCTTTGAGATTTACTAGATCTTGCTTTGGAATGTTTGGTTTCTATATTTGTTTGGCTACCCGGTCTTGACCAAATGATTTCCTCTTCAGATTCGCAAGAATCGGAAAGCAAAACCTTTTGTTCGTTTATTGGTTGTACGCTTTTCTTCTTGCCTGCCTTCGGATCCCTTTTACAAGTTTTCATTTTCTTGTACACCCAGTAAATGAAAAGCATTGGTGACACCAAGAAGAAAGGTATGTTGAAATAAAGCTGCTCTCTTGAACCAACTGTCTTAACTGTCCTTTCTCTTGTAAAAGGATTGACTGGATAATTCTCATTGTCGTAAATTACTTCTTCGTTTCTCAAAGATTTTTCGTAATACTTTGAAATTTTTCTTGGTTTGTCATTGTAGTACGAAAGGCCGAAAGCTCCTACAGCTGGAGAACAGTATAATCCGAGAATACCTTTAATGATTCCAAGAATCAATAGAAAGAGTAGCAGAATGAAAATTATAAAGAAAATTGGTTCCACGGTGTAATTATGGTAATGCTTGGTTTGAGATGATTCTTCAAAGAGTTTCAAATCTCCGGTCAGGCCAGCAGCAAGAAATTCATCTTGGTTAATGGGAACACATTGGAGAGAGTCTTTGGCACAGGTGCATTCACAAGAATGGAGACAAATGCAAATATCTCCAGAGGACAAATAAACTTGCCGTGCCGCAATTATCTCTTTAAATTCGTTTACCAAAACAACAAAGCAAGTAGCATTATCTTGTAAGGTGTTCTTACTGTATGAAACACTAATGGAAAACATTCGCAATCTTCGCGGCTGAATCATCTTCAGTTGTGTTTTCTTGCCCGGCAATTCTTCAGGGCATTTGATTACTTGAACTGAAAACGCGGCAGCCACCAACTCTTTGTTCACAATCTCAACTTTAAATGTTGATCCCTCATTTCCACTCTGAACAGTTACTGATTCAATTCCAGCATTGTAGCCCGGGGAGAGAATATCCAATTCGTCTGCTCCGAATTCCATGTTGACATAACTCGGAGATCCTTTATCATGCTTCACCACTAGGTATCTTTTGTCACCATATATTTTCACCGGCGATTCTTCATGAATTCGTCCGAAACTCTTAAATTTTACTCTGGTTTTTAAATTTCCGTCACCTTTGTCTTTCTTCCATAAATCAAAAGGTTGATTTTCAAGACATGTACCTTCAGCATGTTGACAAGGATTACTCTGATGAATAAATGCAGAATGGGACACTCCGATTGTATTGCAAGTGTCTCCTTTAGGATCAACCAGAGTTTTCGGTACAATTAAATAAGTGTCCTCCACGTTTCCTCGAAAAGGTTCTGGAATTTCCAGGCTGCCCTTCGCATTTCCAGGTTCAGAATCGTTAAAGGAATTTGCTAGGGGCATTGGAACCAGTAAATAGTTTGTAGACCTGTTTAAATATTCGTCTTCAGGCGGTACGGTCGATAATAAACGATGGTAAGATATAGTTAAGTTTTTTCCCAAATAATCTGGAAGTCCTAATCCAACTTCTTCCATTTTCTCAGAGTCGGTCAATTTTTTCCATGTAATATTTGAGTCATCTGTCTCAGTTCCAGTGTACACTTGAATCAGGAGTTTGTGCTCTAAAACAGGAGCCATTATTTCATGAACAGCGTACCAATAATCACTTTGCTGTAAACAATGTGCAGACGAGTATAAATTAAAGTCAGGTGAATTTTGCGATTTGGTAGAAGTGGGACATTTTTGCTTCCCTCTTATTTGATGCGAGTTTTTCACCGCCTTGCATCTGCAGCAGAATCCCCGACTTTCAGAAATTACATTTCCAGTGCTGTCTACTTGAACTCCACAGGTGGGGGTTTCAGAATCGTGGCACCCAGTGTAATTTTTAGTGTTCTCGTTATTTATCACCTTCTCTGTCACTTTTGCATTTACAGTGAACAGATATTTATATTCGTACAATTGCAAAACAGGACTTTGGTGCACTTTCACAATAACAGGAAGACCCAGCTTGGAATTCCTTTGGTTTATTTCATTTTTCACTCGCTCCACTATAACCAATGCATCCTTTGTTAGCGATTTTCGGGGGGTATCCTTGATTTTCAAAGTGATTACCATTTTTCTGTTGCATGATTTACTTAATTTTAGTCTAAACTTATTGTGCACTTCCGGAGATAGTGCGGAATCAAAAGAATGCGGTCCTATCTTCAAAGTTTCGTCTAAGAAATGCAAAGGATTGGATTTCCAGTCTATTGCTTGCGTATCATCTTCGATATTTGAACATTGTAGTAGAGAACTCTCCATCTCAATATCTTCTAAACTAACTTCGGTGAATATACAAAACCATATTGATAAGATTACCATTGAACACTGATTTCTTCTTGAATACATTCTGGTCACTTTACGATTATTCACATAAGTATTATTATTTTGTAAGCTTGTGCATAAAAGTTGAGGAGGCTTATGCGAGATTTCTGTTATTGGGTTACGCTTTTAGTTTTTATGCACAATATGAGCACAAGTCGTTCAAAATTACAAAAAAATTAAGAATTACTTGAACTTGAAGCTAAAGGGTGTCTCTTATGGTTACCTGGGGTTTTTCTATGGTTTCTGTAGTCTTTGAATCTTGCAAGATTTCTTGGGATATATTTAGCGCATTTTAGGAATTTAACTTTTGTGAATTTAGCTGGATAAGTAGTGTAGGCATAACACTCGAATTTCATTGAAATAATTGGATAAGCTGTTTTAACCACCTTTTTTGTTTTTGGAAATGATTTTCAGAAACCATTTAAAAAACTTGGAAATTTTCTTCCTGCTCAACCTTGCAGCATCATTTCAGTATCCATTTCTTACTGTATGAAACCAGGTAAAGGGTCCTTTTTTCATATACATACAACTTGTACTTATGTAAGCATAAGTATAAATATTCGAAAATCACCTAAAATTGATACAAAAAAGATACAATGGGAGCTATTAATTGTTTGTAGGAAACCATTGAATTGTTGCAATTTAATAAAAGTTAAAGCGATCAGGTCATAATAACTATCTGGGATGGCTGAACTTCAACTTAAGTTTACGCCCATTCAGGACGACTTGGAATACATAATTTACGGAAAGAGGTCAACATGTGTAATATACACAATGTTTTCTTGGATGATCAAGATCTATTTCTGCGGGTTCGTCTTATACATATTCGATTTTATGTCACGTTACGCACTTACTATTTTTCGTGTTCCCACAAATATTCCTTTTAATCGGTTTGATATCGTTTGTGTTGCATTTCAACAAATTTTATGTTTTTGCATTTTCCTTACTGGTTTCAGATTTATTTTCATATCCATCTTACCTGTTCTTTACAACTTATTCCAATTGTCCTGCTACATTCACTATCATCGGGACTATGTTCATCATCATGTTGGTATTGCTGATGATGATGAAGATGATGATGATGATGACTATTATGGATAAATATTTAGTTTTAACCCGATTACATGCATCGCATGCTATTAAACCCTGCTTTTTCTGGTTTGTGGATTTGTGCATGTCATTTCAGTGATGATGACATAAACGATATTTAAATAAATTGTACTGTGTTATGCAGTTAATGCACTATGGCTATGTAAATGCAACATGTTTCTTTCTTCATAGGAGTTAAAGCCCACTTTAGACTTGTCCTAATACTATCAATGTAATATTCCTATCAACATTTTTGAGTTTATACTACGATTTAAACTGTCGTTATAACGATAGTTTCGTATTTCTATCTCCATCATTTATTTATCAATGTTTTAACACTTTATACTCATGGCGTTCCTATCCAAATCATATCGTTGGCAAGAAAACGACCAGTTGAACAAATTTCAACTTTTTCGAAATTGAAAGAAAGTTGATTCAACCCGTTTCAAGTTTTCAGTCAGTTGTGCCACAGTTATTTGCCAGTTTTTAAAAAAATATTGCAAAAGCATACCGAAAAATGCCAAAAGTACCTCTGGAAAAGCTTCTACTGGAAGAAAAGCTCATAAACGCCGTCCAAAACTACCCATGTATATATGACAAAAAGAGCAAGCACTACAAAGATGCAAGGAAAAGAGAGAACGCTTTTTCCGAAATTGCAGCAAAATTGAAAGACAAATCCCGTAAGTTACGCAGCGTTTACATTCTCCCAATGCAGTTTCTGATTATTACAGGTTTCATTTCTTTATCCACCTAGCTGAAGAACTTGAAAATTTGTGGAATTCCCTCAAGAGTCAATACTATGCGTTTCTCGCTAAAATCAATTTGCCAACAGGAAGTGGAAACAATAAGCGACCCTTTTTCCGGCATGAGGGTGCCATGCAATTTTGCAAAGATTCTACGACAAGCAGTAGCAACTACAGGTATTTTATATATATTTATTTTCCGGTTTTCGAAAAGTTTTATTATGAGTTTACCTCAATTGTCATTTATTATATAGTAACTTAGAAGGCGACGTATTGGAAGAAGATACTATTTGTGCAGTGGAAGATTCACAAACGCTCCAGGGTGAGAGCTCCGCTACAAATACAAAGGAACCGCAATCAATTTCAAGTAATGCTGCAGCGCAAGAACAACACAGTGCGGGTAACCAAAAACGAGCAGAAACGGTAAGATTGATGCTTTTCATCAAGTCAATTATGGTATGTAAAAATTGTGTTTCACTAGTTAATAATTGGTTTACTAGGTTAACCAAGTACGGAAGCGCAAACTAGACCCTTTCGAAGTAAAATTGCTGGAAGTTGTTGGAGGGAGCGAGAATGAAGACGAATTTGATTTATTTGGGAAATCAATAGCTATCAAATTGCGGCGTGTCCATGAGAAGCATCCTGTCGAAGCAACCCGGTTGGAGTCAAAAATATTACAAATGATTTTGCAATATGAAGACAGCATAATTAAATTGTAATTGTGTTCCGGCATCTAATAATTATTTCCCAGTTTATTTATCTTTCAGCATAATTGAATTTGTAATTGTGTTCTGGCATATTATAAGTATGTCCAAGTTTATTTATCTTATTTGGTCACCAGCTAGCAAAGTCTTTGTTTTAATGTTGGCTTACTTGTATTAGTAATAAATACTACCATCGTAAAAATTTATATTTAACAAACATGTAAAGCAGGGTCTTTATTTATGAATTAGCAGTTTTACATATTGCAAACCTTAACAATTAACAGGAGTAACTTAATCGGCAAACTTAATCAAGTACTATTAACACGTTCTTCTTGCCAAGGAACTGATCCCTGAGCACTATTGAAAAATAATTTTAATTTTTCTCTTACTTCGAAGGCATCCATGTTATAGTTATTGCTTCCTTGCCTATTTATTTCTTGAAGGGCATTAGATCGAGAAATTTCTTGTCTCCAGTTTCCTTTAACTAGCTCACAATTGCTATCCGTGTCAACAGTCAAATCCAAAGTATCCTTCTTTGACAGAAGATAGTTATGCAATAGTACTGTAGTCTTTACTACAAGTTTGATAAATTCAACACTCCCTTCCAAACAAGTATGATATATTCTAAAACGCGCAGCCAACAGTCCAAATCCATTTTCTGACACTCGACGCGCTCTTGATAGTCTGTAGTTGAATACCTTTTCCTCTGTTGGAAGATATTTTCCTGGAAATGGTCGCATCAGATTATGTTTCAAGGGAAAACCGGAATCTCCCAGAAAAACGTATCCCATTTCTCCAATTAGGGGAAGATTTTTGCTTATGGGAATGCTTAAAGTGTTTGTATCTAATCTTTTTCCTAAAATGGAATCTTTTAGAATGCCCCCATCTGACGCTGATCCTTCCGAACCAATGTCAACAATAGTAAATTTGTAATTAGCGTCAACAATTGCTAGGAGGACTATGGAAAAGTATCCCTTGTAGTTGTAATAGCTTGATGCTGAATTTTGTGGGCATTTGATTCTAACATGCTTTCCGTCAATCCCCCCAATGCACGTAGGAAAATTCCATAGTGCAGAAAATTCTGCTTCTTTCTGTAGCCAATCATCTTTAGTTGGAACGGGCAAATATGTCTTCTCCAAGGCTGTACACAGTGCTTCCATTACTTCCCTTAGTATAATTGACACTGACGACGGAGATATGCGATAACTCAATGCTACTGATAATTGTGAATTTCCGCTTGCTAGGAATCTAAATAGAAATTCATGTATTTTTTAGAATTAACTGTTTCATGTATGATGAAAAATCTTGGTAGCAAACCTTAGAGTGACAGCTAATCTTTCTAATGTTGATATCGGAACACGATGTGAACTTTCGTGTTTTATCGCATCTTTAACAGCATCATGAAGATCATCAAAACTTTGTTTGTTCATTCTATGAAAACGAAAAGCGGGTTTAAGATTATGATTTATTTCGTTAAATACTGAGAGAGATTTATGAATTTTACATTATTAACATTTTACCGAAAATACTTGTGATGGTAGAAAGGATCTTCTGCAAGTTCTCTCACAAGGAAAGCTTCTCCCCGGTGACTTCGATTTTCAAAAATCGGTCTTATATAAGATAATCTTTCTCTCTTTTTACGAGCTTTTAATAAATACGTAGACAACAGAAGTTTTAGAGTATATTTCATTTTTAAAATGGCAAGGACAGACGTGCCTTTTAAACAGAACCAATACCAAATTACAACTATTGTAGTGTGCTTACTAAAGTTAACTTTTCTCTGACTTACTAAAATCTAATTTTCATTAGTTATTTCATCAATTTTATACACTTTATAGTGTTTTTTGATCTCTTGATGACGATATGAACGTGAACTCACAAATACATAAATATTATTATGCTAGGAACACTCTAAAGTGTTGCCATGAATATACATTGACATTGAAAGTAATATGATACCATGGGAATAGATACAGGATGACTATAAAGTAGGCTTAAATAATTATTGCACTCCTCCAGGCATTTTTAAAAATGCGACAGTATTAAGTAAAAACTAAAGTGTACTAAAAAGCATGGAATATTGTAACAAATCTTAACTGAGTAATGCAAAGTTGTAATATGCAGAAATAAAGGCGATATGCTTACTGTATGTATCTGTAAAATACTAAACAAAACAATCCTCAATTGAGGTTTTTATGTATGAAAAACATGGATTTGACTTTCCATGGTTGAATTTCCGTAATGATTCATAATGTAAATGTTAGGGGCTTTTTATTTGTTATTTCTTAGAGTAAGACAAAAGAAATGAAGGGTTGCTTTTGTTTTGTAATGAAATACATTTTTATACCAAGTATTTCGCAATAAGTACCTAAGATTAGTATAACCTTACCCAACAAAGGATGTCTACTAGAGCTGGGACCGATTCGATTAAATTGAAATCGATTCGATTCGATTCGATGTTTTTCCTATCACGGATCGATTCGATTCGATTTCGATTTGGAAAATATAGAAAATTATCGATTCGATTCGATTCGATTTGTCATGTACAGCTGTAGGTAGACTATAAATTGGGCTAATCATCATAAAAAAGTGCAATAATACGGCACAACTTTTGAAAACGTGGAAATATTTGTTAAATTTTCGATTCGATTCGATTTCGATTTGGGCCCGCCAGGCAAATTATCGATTCGATTCGATTTGGATTGTAAAATTATCGACATCGATTCAAATTGATTCGACTTGGCATGCTAAAATTATCGATTCGATTCGATTCGAGGCTCGAAAAATGCCGATCGGTCCCAGCTCTAATGTCTACCCATATATGTGCATGTTCGAAATGCAATTATTACTTGTAAGTTTATCTGCATAGTTTCGAATTCCATTTATGAATTTATAGTTCATGAGAGTGGTAAAGATGTGCGATGCACTCTTGATTATTGAAAAAAACTGGAGTACTAAAATGCGGTGATATCGTTGGGTTGGGTGTTCCTGTTTGTTTAATTTAAAAGAGTTCATAATATCTTTTCTAAGTAATATAAGTAGGGTTATTCTATTAGGCTTAGATAAATTAGCTGGAAGCCATTTATGGATAAATTCCAAACAGAATGTGTTGATGCAAGATCATCTCAGAATCCGGTTTTTGTCTATGAAGGATTATTTGCGTCTTGAGATTACTACTAGAGCTTTATTTATGCTCGCTCGCAGCTTATAATTTATTGCCAATTCTACTTTAAGTTTTCTATTGCTGTGTGTCAAAGCCAAAGTTGTGTATCTCTTCAAGTATGTAACAAATTTGTAAGGAATATGTTCTCCTGTAGTCCAAAGTACCTTGACATTAGCTTAAAAGTAGAAAAGTTGAATGTGACTTGCTTTAAACCGTCGTTGACCACAAAACCGGAATAGGTGTACCTGTGACAAAAAACCAGATGAGCTAAGCATCCAGTCCAACAGTAGACAAACAACAGTTGAAAACAAAATTAACGCAATTCGCAAAACTACTACTTGACTGGAAACGAATGTTTACTAGCAGACAGATGAACAGAACAAAGTTTTACCGTGTCTCTAGACTACTCGCAATTTAAATTGAAATACAACGTTGATGTCCTTTGTTATGATCATACTACTGCAAAAACTGGTACAACCTTTTTGCGAATTCGCCTTTGACGCTGTGAGATGCGCTGGACGATACAATACAAAGTTAAGGAAATAAATCGATGGAAGAAATTATTATACATGAGTATGTCATGTCGTATTTTACGTATAATTTTATTAGTAACAGAATTGTAGTTATACATTAGTTATTTACTAATCGTGAATAGTGTTCGTTGTAGTTATTGTTTAAGGTTTTCCTTATCTTACTTCCATATTCCATATGGTGTAGCCTATTGGCGTTGGCTGTGTAATAAACTTATTGTACTAGTTGATGGGTTAATTTTCGTGAAAAGGTCCCGTGAAAAAGTTGTACTAAGTATTCCTTCTGGGTTCATGTGGAAAGAAAGGACAACTCATTTAATGTTATTGTTCTACCAAGTTTTGTCTAGCAATCATCATAAAAGATACACGTGTGATTAAATGAACAGTTCGTTTTTTGCACTTGGGTAAGAATACTTTTTGCTGAATTTGTTATTCAACCTGTACAGATATGGTTATGGTAAGCTTCTTGTAGCCTAATCTTATTCTGATACGTAATTCATAAGTGCAGTGTAAAATACTTTATTATTTTGCTCGTAAATAATAAATTCTTTTAATCTCCGTCAACTTTTTGCCTCTGGAAACAAACAAACAACCGAAACAAAGTCTTCCTTGATAAGAAAAATATTGTTCGCCTGTCGGAAAGCCACATGATCATTCCAAAACCACATAATTTCGTTATTCCTCAGGTGGATTGCCATTTATTATTGGGAAAGCCACATAAACGCATATTACTACAAAGGTTTTTATGTTTCGGAGAAGAGTTGTTGTGATAAAGATGATTTTGTCGCAACAAAACTATGCATTTTTGTCAAATCAGGTTTTCCCAGACTCCAGGATCTGAGTAGCTCTCATTTTATGGGGCTGTGTTGTAATTACGACCAGGACAGAACAGATTTAGAAGAAAGGTATTACGAAAGTTAATATTTTCATTTTTAATTAATAAAAATACCCAGAATACATAACGTACATATGGAAAGCACTCAATTACACAACACACTTTTTGTTAAAATGGTAATCTGAGCTGAACTCAACAAAGTAGCATATCTTGAGAATTATCCTGGAATTCTCCCGTCTTCTGTCAATGTAGCTTTAGGTAAAACCAACTATAAAGTGCCATATATATGGCTTTTCCAATAGTTAGGTATACTTCATGCACTTTACTACTTGCCCACGTCACTCTGCCTGAGATAAACCACAAAAGACAGGATATGAAAAGAATGCAACCATGATATCAAACAGTTACGAGTGCTTAAGATAAATGACAAAAATTCCACAGAATGTGTACACTATGCAAGTTTTTCACTCCATGTGAACTGGAGAATGACCTTCCTGTGTAAACTGGAATAAAAGTTTAATACTTTGAAAAATACTACCTTTTTACGACAATTCATAATATATTGCATCTTTCAATCATCAGGTACTTAATATACCTCACAACTATATAATTAATTACCTGACTGTGACTGACTGTTAATAAATGATATACAAGTATTAGGTGAATTAATTAAATAGTAATTAAATTGTGGTACAAGTTGCAATTGTTTTGTTTCTCCCATGGAAGTGTAGAGCAGGTGGAACTACAACACGGATAACTAAAATGATAATCAAAGCTACCCATTTAATTAAGGATCTATTTTTACATGTCTCAAAATATTAGCTCTTAAATGGTACAGTGTAGGTATATGTACAATCTATAAATAAATACACGCGTGCTTGTTAATTATGACATTACGACCAATTACCAGCGAAAACATTGCAATTGTCACTTTTTAGTACAGGACGGGAACAGGCGCCTATTAATTACTCCAAGCGTGTGAACCGTGAACATGAGGAAAACCAACAATTAAGCCCTTTTCACATTATTTACAAGACATATTTATTGTCATACTCTGGTTTGGTCTTGAATGGATTTATTTCCACTAATTAGGAAATTTCCCGATTTTCACACTTGAAACATTGTATTTGAATACGTAATGTTTGCATTCACAAAAATGCAAACAAGATAAAACAAAGAATGCAATGAGCTATAGATTAATTGGAGGATTTTGCTTTTGGAGGTGTCATGTTTGTGTACGCGAAGATAAAAGTTATGGATGGACATATTTTATGTGTGTGACACGATGGAACTTCAGATGGTCAGTTACGCTTGTTGATTTGACATTTAATGTTTTGAGATATGCCTGTTTATAAATTAAAATGACCTTTACGGGCTGGGGACAGTGCATAATAAGCATGCATGTCACATCACACAGCGAGTACCAAACTATTTATTTACCACATGGAAGCAGATTTACTAGCGACAAGGTTCTCGATCATTTTCTGCTTAGAATCCACAGCTACGCCTACACACATGCTTATTAATCTATCGCTCAGGTACTTGTTTAGGTGGAAGAATGAAATATTCCTCAGCAGATTAGAGTTTTAGCAATTAGGAAGTACCGTGTACATCTGCTATTTACGACACAAAAATTAAATAAGGTAATTCACGGGAAATAATTCCTACGTGCGTAATACCATTTGACAATAAAACTAGGAAGACAAGACAGTAATAGTCGCTTAGTCAGGAAATAGGAATATAAAACAACACAAGTTCATTACTATAAAGGATAACAAATACAAATTGAATTTAAAGTAGAATCGCCAATAAAACAGGTACATAAACTAAAATGTTGACAAAATGTACCTCTTTATGAGAATAATGAGTTGGACAAGGTTCTTTTCAGACTAGTTACTCGGTTAGATAACGCAAAACACACAATGCATAAGTTCGTCTAGAGGCGAGGCATCTAATTGGCTTACTAATCAATAATCAACGAAATAAATCCAAGACAAGGTGACAACCTTTGGAACCACATCTTTACCCTACGCTCTGTAGTTAACAACTTTAGTTAAGTCTAATGAAAGTAAATTTATTGTAATTTAAGATACTCGGCACCCTTTTTGTAAGTATGCTTTGTACTGTAATATGGTGCTAATGAATGCCTTACGCTTATGTTAGTTAGCTAATTTACATGCAAAAACTATTTCTGTCAAACCCTACCTTTAGGCTCTGGTAAAAATGGGAATTATTTATTTTATATTTATCACACTCTAAAAATATCGCTTTTATCCTCATAAAAGTGTGTCTTGTGCTCGTGCTTTGAATTTAACTGGGGATCATGATTTATAAGTCCAAGTCCGTTTTACTGATACATCATTAATAATATTCTGATGGAATGATTTCTCAATCCCAATGGCAATTTTTGAATTCTCATAGTCATAATATTTGAAATTTGATGGTAATTTGCGAATTCTAATGGTAATTTCTGAATTCTGATGGTTTCTAAATTCTCACTAAATTCTATTGGCAATTTGAATTATTTTCAAAGAACAAAATCAGCAATGCAACGATTTTGAAGTCCCAGATAAGTTAAACCATTAATAAATCTTACACAAGCAGGAAGCTCAAATAATTAAAAATGTTGTTTTATTAGTAATTACATTATACTGAAACATTCACTTATAAAGCAAAAAATTAATTAATGCAGGTTAGTTCTCAACAAAGCTTATTTGCACAACCCTGATATTTTCTTGTCGAGTTTATGCCACTTTTTTGTAACTATATGAAAAGATTAAGAACTACAATTGAAATATGTATATCTAGGTAAGTATGGTACGAGTTTTTGTTTGTTTTGGTGTTAGTGCAGAAGAGGCAGTTGAAAATCCTTATTAGCACAAGTACGACAAGGGCACGAAAGAGGCGAGGACGCAAGATTCGGAGCAAGCAAGTTTAACTTAAGTGTAGCACCACACGAAGCGATCCTTACGCAACATATTTACATACAAAGGGCAGGTTTTATCTGAGAAATAGCTGAAGAGCAAGTTTCAAAGTTTCAATTAATACAAGAGTTGCGTCATTAGCAACTTTAATGATATAAAAAACACACTAGTCGTAAAATCGCTTCCCGGCCTGCCGCAATAATAAAAATACTGGAAAACATTTACTAACCTAACACACTAAACCTAAGTCTTTGTCTTTACTGTAAATTGTATTCACAGCAGAATCAGAAATCACAGCAATAAAAGTACAAGCAATTGACATCGCACTATAAATTACTTTTTTCGTTTTATTGAGACACACACATCATTTTAATGCTCCTTGATACCTTAGTATATGGAAAAACCCTTTCGATTCAACAAGTCTGCGATGAAATCGGGTTTCTTAATACATGACGCACGTTTCCACATTTTTATCACCAATAATACAAGAAACGCAAATCAATATAATGACTATTTTATTCTGGTGTAATGTTGTGACTGCACCTTGATCTCGCTATGCAAATTCGTTTACAATACTACCCGAACCTATTAAAATAGTTGATGAACATGGATTTCCTTTGCCGACACAAAAATTTGCATGTGCAGGAATTTCAGTTCAGAATTTGCATTAGCCATGGAAGATAAGTCTCCGAAATCAAACCGCAATCTGTATATCCTTATCTGCTTTTAGGTATATTTATCATGAATTCTTAGGAAGGGAAATTCCGAACTCAGGTGAACAACCATTGTTAAATTAGTGAACAGTGCAAAGGTTTCAAAGTCGGACATAGCAAGACAAAATGAGCTGTAAATCGACTTAAACCACATTTTAAGTAAACTTTTACCTCTTCAGGTGAATGTCCTCCATCATTAGTCTGATATCTGTTTTTTGCCAATCAGCCGACAAATTTTTGCACTGTTAACAGCTTTGGACGTGATCCCAACATGTTTTCGTACGTCTGAATGCAATCATATTCCATATTCAGTTGCACATAACCATCTATCTTTCCTATTGATTACAAGAAATGCAGTAGGCACTAAGCACCTAATTGTGTCATAAACAAAGTTCAACTTGTAGGCATAAGTTGTAAAACAACAACAACCATGTTATTCTGAAAGTTATCTTTTCCTGTTAAGTCATAAAAATTTGCATTCTATTGTAATCTATAAAGATATGCACACAATTTGCTTTATGCAATCTATTTTTATGAAAATGCATTTCAAGTAAGAATCTGAGCTGTTGCAATACTTTTTTGAATAATCGAAGCATCATTTAGATTAGTGGTCAAATAGTAAATTCCTTAATGCCAATGTCAATGCAATCTTTGTTTTCATTTAGAAGTTTACCAGTACAAACTGGATTTAGTATAGGTTGTTATTGCTGGCATGCTCAACTTCAACCTAGATACTCTGATATCTTTTGTTCGCCTGCATTGATGATTCACTGGGGAATCCTGAAGATGAGACTGACTTGCCTCAACCGCTTTTGCGTTTTGACTAAACCAGTTTCATCCCTACGGCTCTGAACTTACGACCGAAGTCACAATTACTTTAGTACACTTAATACCTATTTAGGGAGTAGTATTAGGAATAAGGATTCTTTCTTTATAAGCACAAGAATCTCAATAACAACAACAAACAATTTACAAACCTCTTCTACTTCGCTGTATCTTCATTTTCACAAAACTATTTGCTGACAATCTTGGCTGACAATGACCAGTTATATACGGCTTGTAATTGGAATAAGTCTGATCCATAATACAGTTGACACTGAAAAATGGGACATTCAAGCTGCCTTGTCATGTTACGCCTCCTGGCTTATAAAGGGAGATTTATTTAATTATTTCATGGTTGAGTAGAATGAAAATGTAAAAGAATTATATCCAGAGGACAAAACCCGTACTAGTAGTAACAACGGAAATCTTTGAATATTTGGTGCTAACGTCAGACAAGAAAATGCAAATGGCATTTTTGCATAGATAAACAATACAGAAGGATTTGAGTTCAGGATATTTGCAATGCAACATGTACCTTTTTAAGCTACCTACTTAAACCAATCCCATATTTAACTATTAATGAGTACAACAGGTTACAGTTGAAGTATTTCCGAAAATCCAGTTTACTAACAATTTGTTAGTAGTTCTTGTTTGTAATAAAGTAGTAATAATGCCACTTATGTAACTTCTTTCTGGTGTAGTCGTTTCTTGTGATTATGAACGTATTAAATCTAAAGCATTAGGTATTATGAACTATAATATATTAACTGAAGATTATAGCAGCAATAAAAAGCGTTTTGACACATTATTCGAAGCCAGACAGAGTCAACGAAAATCCAGATTGCAAGCTTAGATGTAAACCCTTGATCTTGTACCGTTAATCATATTTAAGAATTTTACAGGTCATCAGCATTGACATTGAATGACGAGCAGCAGATTGTACTACAGTAACAAAACAAATGCTTCTTGGAGGAATCTTATCAGGAATCACATCTAAAGTCATGTCAGGCTAGGAAATACAACTAGATTATTCTGTCACATAAAAAACGTCTCAAAAGCTTAGGTAATCAAGAAAATTCAACTTACCAAAGGAAATACAAGAATTCAAATAAAATGTGTCTTATACAACGTCAATTTTTAGTTTCATTACAACTATTAATTTACTTCACATAATGAATAATATAGGTAGTACAATCTTAATAAGGCTTAGACCATGAAAATTCAACGCACCCATGCTTTATGCAATATTTATAAACGTAATTTTAGTAAAAACACGAAATGATGCCAAGTCATGTGGTGAAAAACAATGACCTGTGAAAATGAAGAATGAGATCAAGGAAAAACAATCTAATGTAATAAGCATCTAATAAGCAAAAACAACTATATTTTAGTTTGCCAGACATTCGGAGGATTGTGATTTATTTTTAGTTCTCTAAAGAATGCAATGCATTGAGAATATACAGACTTTTAGTTTATAAGCTGTTTACTTTGGAGATCTGAGTAAGAAAACTACCACAGAAGGTTCTTACCGTTGTGAGTATGCAGTACAACGAAGATCATGTTAATTTTGCATTACGTACACATAATGTACACATAATCATAAGTTGGAAAAAGTTAATAAAATGTCAAAGATTATACTCGCAAAACTCTCCCAAAAAATTGTATCCTAATGTGTACCTTGGGCATTTGTCGATTAAGAAATCACTATGCGATGTCCAGACGCAGGTTTTCCCCATTTTGACCCAAGATGTTTGTTAAAATCATAAGTAAACCATGCAGATGGATGTAACATAACAGTAAGATGCCTAATTGCGCTTGATTTATTGCAATTGCTTACATCATTACAAAGAATCCTCTTCTCCTTCAAAACCCCATCAACTCCAGAAACGCGAAAAACCTTTTTGTCAAATTAAGTGGCGATGGTAATCTTGTGCGTGGTCAGGGTGAATTCTTCCTCCTCATACGAAGAACATACTGCTGCCTGTTAATTATACAGATATATTATACATATATAGAAGTACAAGATATTGTAAGGGGTACATCGCACAGTGTTAAACTGCCAAAGGCAAGTGCGTTTTGCTTGGAAGTCTCTGTATATTCTGTATACTAAATTTCCTACACATTCATTCGCTTATCTCTGGCTTACTCACACAATACACGCAGAACACACTACACACTACGTATTTCCTCTGTGTATCATATTATATTGAATTTCATGAGCAAACAAACGTTTATACCACTAACTTTAATCACTCCCCATTTAATGTGTGTTTAGTCACAACAGTTTCGCATCGTGTCTGTAGCTACTCAAACACATGAAAAGTAGAGTATTTAAAATTGAGTACATGGGAGAGCAAATTTCAAGAATTTTTATCACTAATTTTGTGTTTTATGATGTAGATGTTCTTCGGTATATTTCACGAATGCTGTAAGTATAGCATTTATCGATATAACCATTTTCTATCGATATAGTTCTCCCATATGGTTGATTATTCGATTTTTAGGAGAAACCTGAAGGAAATCCCCCAATAGGGAAATATCTTTCCTCAAAAAATAAGTTTTATAAATAAACATGAATGATATACCCTGCGTACATCCTACTATACACGGATAATAAATGAAACAATGTACCAATGTACGTATGTTATAGTTGTGGATAGGAGATACAGGTACAAAGTATTGTGGACAAGAGTTTAGCGAAACATTTACGAAACTGCAATTAGAAGAAGTGACATGACCGTGACAAGGAATGGACTAAGTGCCTATTGCTTATGATAAATTGTTTGCATAGAGTCAATAAAGCGAGTCTGTGAATCTTGTAATGAAACTTCTTAGCCGCGACTTGTAATTCTCACGTTCCCACAGACAACACGAAAAAATCTTGGGATAGGGTATAGTTCCTTTCAAGTTTACGGCAACCATTTCTGATAAGTCATAGACATTACATGAAAAAATTTGTGAATCCCACTATTTAATCCACTTTTTGCACAAATGCGGATACTTGCTGAACAGTGCACTAAATTCATTGCACCATTAAATTAAATTTTTAAAACCAGGAATGGATTTCCCTTAAAGATAAACTTATATAAATGCATTAACACACATATTTGCATAAAAATCCTAATTTATTCCCATTTTGGAAATAAAATCTTTTCCTTAAGTAAATATAGCATTTTATTTGTAACAAAGAAAATTCATAATTTATACCTAATAAAATAATACACACTTTTATGTAGTATACACGCCACGACCTTCTTAGGATTGAATGTACCTATGCGTGGAATTCGTGTTCCCATGTTATAATTTAAAGACATATTAATTAGTTAGAAAACTATTGCCGCGAGTGGTTCGTACAACTAATAACGACTTTATATCTTGTAAGCACCTGAGGATTTAATTGTCTTCCTGTAAGGCATCTGAAGAAAAACATCTGTCTACTCATAAGGTAAAGGTACTCAGTGATTCCGTCCATTCCACTGACTAATTGCATGTGCGGATGTGAGTGGGCACCAGAGAACTCACCGGTATGAACATCATGGGATATGCCGCAACACCAGGAATTCCAATTCCAATGAAACCTTAAAAAAGTAAGGGAACAGGAGGGGAAGACCCAGCAGAAGTGGTTTATAATGTTCTTAAGGTACCTGAACCATCTTCCTTACATTACGCACCACTTTACTTATTCCCAAACAGTAAAAATCCCATTTTACAAATCCCATTTGTATTATTGTCATTCGCAATTGTTTCAATTATATAATTCCGTAGGAGGAATTGGATTAGATTCCGAATAACAGATGTTGTCAATAAACGTATTGACATAAAAGAACAGTAGGACGAGATAAACCAATGTGTTCTTTGCGTACAATTTAAATTTACTAACCTCTTAAGGTTTAAGTGACAATTAAATGGATTTACACGGGGAATTACATGCAAAAACTAAGTAAATAGATTTTTATGTTGTTTTAGAGCAGTTTGATGGAAGTGCTCGCATTTTATTAGGGAATTCTGTCTACGGAGATACAAATACACACAGACAATTGGCAAACCGGTTCTTCCATCGGAAATTTGAGTCATTCTTACAAATGCACACTACGTCAGTGTACTGTACATAGAGCAGAAGAGAACACAAAGAAAGATTGCATGTGGTGCTAAAAGCTTCGCAGATGGTTACATGGGAAGGGTGTGCGTTCTGTTGTGTATTGGCGTTATAGCATCAGATATGCTTTACAGCATGTACCTATAGGAAATATGTGTCATACACGTTTGGCGAAGCAGAATCGTGGATCTCATGTTATGCATTTGCCATTCATAGAAAAGGGAAGGATTGGGGTATCCCTGCTCACTGTAGTAAATTGCATGTGACAAGATACTCCAACTTATAAAACCAACAGGCAGCTCAAACTTTCTGATTAGAATCACTATAGCCATCAACAAAGCAAATCCATTATCTTTGAGACAAATGGTTTATTTTGCACGCAAGTGTTTAGAGATAGTCTTAAAATTAAAACTAATCCTAAGTTTAGCCCAAAATAGTATTAATTAATAAGTAAAGACTAGTTTTCTAAAAGTGCTCTAAATTTCATGTAAATATAAATATTTACATGAAAAAGATTTAAGAAAGTATTACAGAGAGTCAAGTTCATTACACTCTTTTTTGTGTACGCAAAACTCTATTAATAAAGTGGAAAGTTTTATTTACTAAATAATACTAGCACAGTTGCAAAGGATTTGTGAATAATTGTTTTTGTGTGAAAAACTTAAATCCGGATTAATTGTACCAAAAGTCTTGAGACTAAGGGGGCGTTTGAGATACGACTGTTGCCAATGAATTCGTAATAGCTAAAAAAGGAGACTGATTCATAATTCATATTGGCAGTGACTCAGAAAAGGAAGCAGCCAAAATGGGAATTGTCAATCGATTGCTCACACGCCTCTTTTACCGTCTGGGAGAGAGAATTGCAAAATCTCCCAAGTATTTCATTGTTCTACCCATCGTTTTCACATTTATTTTGGCAACTGGATTGCTTAGGTTAAAGTACGTCAATGATCCTGAATATCTGTACACTGAGACAGACGGAAAAACTCACCATGAAAAAAACACAGTGGATCGGCTCTTCCCAAACAGTTACAAAGATAGATTTGATCCTTCGAGACTTTCTAGAATTGGACGCTTTGCAAGGTAAACATTACTATTCGGTTTTATAGTATAAATCAACTAATACAGGTTTTGTATAAGAAATAAGAATATTTCATTTGTATCCTACAGGTATAATGTATAATCATATATAATTAATATAGTAGATAATTATTTGAAAATAAAAATTAAGTTGAGAATTAAAATTAAACTTTTTTGAAATACGAATATTTTGTTTTGAAATATTGGAACAATAGAAGCAAAGCTGATGTATAGTTAAGTATAAACATAGGGCAGCTATGAATACATTGTTAGGTACACAATTACTGTTATTTTGATAATGGTAATTGCTGGAGGAACGTGACCAAAGCAATGACCTCGAGGATCACACATGATCACTGAATATGCAATCATATCGGAAATATTTTCATATCTTATTATCTTCCTCTGTTTTTCTGTCTTCCTACCAAATCAACCAGAAAAACAAATACGTACCTTTGGCCATATCTTTTTAGCATCTTGCTTCATGTAAGAAATTCTTGGAAAGCAAATCTTGTGTGATGTGATCAAGTTCACGTAAAGAGTAATAGACATAACGGTAAACGAAACACTCAATTAATTATTAACTAATATCCATACTGCACCTTACGAAATTAAATATTACTGTACCGAGAACAACTTTATTTCAGTTATAAAAAGAAGCTTATTAATTTTCGCAAAGTTTAAAGAGTAATTGACAGGAGTAAATACCTTGAGCTTGATGCATACTAATGTTACCTACTTTACTTAGAATCATATAGGAATCATGTGAGACTGATTAGGTACCTATTACCAATTAGGTACCTCAACCAACTAAACAAGCAAAACTAACAATAACTACATAACATAATAGTTAGTAACACGATTTCTACCACCAAGTGCAGACACTTCGTATTATAAAGTATACAGACTAGTTTAATAGGTTCAGGATTGCAAAAGTAGTGGAATCATATTCAGAGGAATCTCGACCTTCACTCTTTAAAAGAATGAGTGTACTATGACTAAACGTTCTGCTTTGCATACAATGTCCACTGTGTACGCAATATTGACTTACCTACAGAAATCTTTGTTTGCACATTTTTTGCAGGCTAGTGTACTTACTCTACTGCAGTTTATTTAGGTACTTTATAGCGTTACGATAGTTAAATGTGCAATAAAATATATACCAGAGATTACTAATTAGAATGGCTAACTCGTTCTCTCTATCTGTCGTTCCCGTCGTCAATTCATTTATAGAAATACCAAAAAAATTATTTTTCGTGAGAGTTCCTTATTCCTCACTCACTCACTTCCATCAACAACTTGCCATCCGCACCTTCCCTGTTGCTGTACGGAAGTGCTAAACGAATTCTGTACTGTTTTAGTTGAAATCTGCAATAAATATTACTAAATTGGTAGTGTGGACTGAACTAAGACTTGTTAACTGGCCTGGAATACATTTATGTAAATAAATTATAACTTGATTCAGTAATTTGCATATTTTCTTATAATGGTCACTATACAACATAACATGACATCAGCGTTTTAGGATTACTATTCCAAAAGATAATAGTAAATAAATAATATAAAATTACCACCTTGGATGATGCTTGGGTGTACACTTAAGATTTAGTCTGCGCTATAGCGTAGATAATACAGATTGTCGATTAAGAAACTCCAAAGTCGAAATTAAATGGTCTGTGCATAGTGTACACATGTAAGAATTGTTATTGTTATGTTTATGGTGTCCCAATTCGATGAATGAATAGTAAATATTATACAGTAATGAAAGAGATGACCGTATTCGTCTTCTGTGACTAGGTACGTTGATTAGAAAAGAGAAAGGGTTGGCTTATTGTTGTTCAGAGTGCTAATCTGAACGTTCATGGCCGGAAATGGCCATAGCATACATCTAATCTTGCCATAACATTCTGTCGCCCACAAGCTAATGATGGTTTTAATGATGTCGAGGTACCTTCTCCATGCACTCTGCAAAGAAAACAAAAGTCTATTAAATTATTCTGTTAGGTATGGCCAGGCCACGGAAAATTCATTCGCCAAGATTAGTTATAATACTACAGCTGCTTTGCATAATAATTAAGTGTAATGGACTGCTGTTCCCGTTATAGAACTAATAATATTGCATAAATTAATGACATAAGATTTATTGTCAAAGCAGGATTAATGAGATTAGGATTAAATGCGAAAGTTATTACCTGAACTAAAGACTGACATGGTACACTGACACTAATAAACTCAATAACTACTGATCAGATAGTGAATGTGAATGAAATTAATTAAAGTTTAGTGCTTCACTTAAAAAGTCCCATGTCAGCCGATCTACAGTGGATCTAAATTCAATTTTTATGATTTTCCTTTCAGATTGATCGTAACGTCGAAAGTGGAAGATGCATCGCTGCTCACAGAAAAGACTTGGAAGGAGATTATTGAGCTCGACAATTTATTGCACTCCGTCACAATTAACTGGAAGGGAGAGAAATATAATTACAGTTCGCTCTGTGCCTCGTGGTATGGCAATTGCTTTGAAAATGAGTATTTAGACCTTGCAGAGCAAATGGGACAGGTCGAAAATGGGACAGTCAAACTTAGCTACCCAATAGCGTTCAATCCCAAGACTTTCAAGACTCACGTCCTGCCGCAGTACTTTGGAGGAGTCATTCTCAAAGAAGACAATTTCTATGTTGACAGCGTTAAAGCCGTTTTACTCAATTATGTCCTTGCTGTTGACTCGGCTGAAGACAAAGACAGGTACTTCATCATTTTCATCCTTTTGTACTATGAAAATTGAAAATGGAAACAAAGGAATTATTGTTTCTATGAATTTTCCTACCGCGAATTATAAAACGAATGAAGATTAATGAAAACATGAAAATTTTCAGGGGAAAACTTTGGGAACGGAAAGTAATTAAAACCATAAACTCCTACGACAAGTCTTTTGAAATTCTTAAAATTCGGGTTATGACGTATGACTCTTTGCCAGCCGAGATGGACTACAACACATTTGCCATTGTTCCTCATTTTGTAGTGACCACAATTTTGATGGCCCTCTTCACAATAGCAACTTCAATGATGACGTAATTTTAAATTGCATTCAAATTACTTACTCCATGAAAATTTCCCAAATTCATGTAAGTATTTATCGAACTGCTGCTGTATAACGTATTTTATTTTACTCATTTCAGTGACTGGGTAAAATCAAAACCCTGGTTGGGACTTACTGGAGGTGTTAGTGCTCTTTTAGGTACAATTGCCGGCGGTGGTATTGTTTGCTTCACGGGAATCGAATTTCACGGGGTATTTACTTTTTCCTCGTCAATAAATACATTTCTATGAATTGCATGCAATTATGGTAAGACATATGTATATGTATTTTGTCTTAATTGGTGTATTTTTCTCTTTAGATCTTGCTGGCCATCCCTTTTCTTATGCTTGGTAAGTATTGTACATATAAAATAGTTACATATTAATAAACATTGATTATAACAATTACAACATGCATAATTTTTACATTTTTATAAAACACAGGCATTGGTATTGACGATACGTTTGTAATGTTGGCTTCATGGAGAAGAACCTCTCCAGAAGATCCTGTTCCAAAGCGCTTAGCAGAATGTTATTCAGATGCCGCCGTGGTAAAATACTTTACTCCTACCGTCCTCCTAATCAAAACATACCATTTAGAGAATTATTATCAATAACAAACTTATTTATTTGTATTTAGAGTGTAACAATTACAACTTTGACGGATATGGTTTCCTTTTACGTTGGAGGTTAGATATTTTTTTAACCTTTTTGGATTCAAAGAAATATTATGACTTTACGTTATGTATTTTCATGAACTACTTTTTAATTATTTTTTAGCTCTTACCACAATTCCGAGCATTCAAATTTTCTCAATTTATGCGGGGACTTGCATAATCTGCATTTACATTTACCAGTTATGCTTTTTTGGTGGCATCATGGCTATCTCCGGCTACCACGAAGCAGAAAATAGACATTCAGTTTTATGGTGGATTGAAGCAGTTCCAAAATCTAAGGCTGGTAAGTATAGAATAATATTTGACTGGCATTTTCAATGTTCTCCAACCTTTTAGCAATGTTTAATGTGTTCCTGAAACGTGAAATCACAGACAGCATCCCGAAATTGTACCGAATGTTCCTAACTGGGGGAGTCGACAAGGCTAACCCATCCAATCCAAAAGACACAACCGAAAATGCAATGATGGTTTTCTTCCGTGATAGTTTCTCAGATTTTATATTTCATCCGTGCGCCAAAGCATTTATTTTAGTGACTTTTCTCGTCTACATTGGAGTAGCTTGTTGGGGAATAACAAAAATGGAAGTTGGTTTACGACCAGAAAGAATTGTTCGCTTTGATTCCTACGTGGCTGACTTCTTATTGGCGGAAGAAAAATTCTTCCGACTTTATCCTCATAGAATTCAGGTAAATGAGTATTTTACTCTCACAATAATATATCTGGAACTCATTTTTTAAGAGTTGTTACATTTATGATACGGACGAAATGAAATGAAAAAATGGTACGCGTCACACGTAATTATTTTGCTTGTTAAAACAATTATTTTGTTCCCACAATAAACAGAGTTATTGCTATTCAAGCTAATGAAATGAAAAAATACAAATAAGATAAATATTATTCCTAAACTAAAATGGAAATTGTCTAAATTTTAGGTTATTGTTGATACTCCAATGGACTTTTCGCAAAAAGCAAATCAAGAGAAAATAGAAAATCTTCTTAAGAAGTTTTACGCAATTGAAGAAATAACCGAACTTTGGAGTGAAAACTGGCTTCGGGATTTTACCCGCTACATTGAAAACTACAGTGAATTTTTTGATTTCAACGTAACGAATGAAGTTGACTTTATCAATACATTACGAAACGATTACCTCAACGAGAAGTCTCCAATTTCCCGTGATATTCTCTTTAACGAGAATAAAACCCAAATTCTTGCAACTCGCTACATAATCCAAAGTCAGAATGTGTTCACAATAACACAAGAAAAGGATTTAGTGGTCCAGCTTCGTAAAGTTTGTGATGAAGCCGAAAAAGACGGTCTTACGGTAACAATTTACCAACCAATGTTCCATTTCGATGATCAATTTATAGTGATTGGGCAAATCACCACAAAGTTAGTCGCAGTGGCAGCTATCGTCGTCATGTTTGTGGCAATTGTCTTTATACCCAACTTGATCTGCTCGATAAGTGTTCTCTTCTCCATAATCTCAATAGAAATCGGCGTTTTAGGTTTTATGAGTCTGTGGCAAGTTAATTTAGATTTAGTTTCTGTGATTTGTCTTATCATGTGCATCGGATTTTCAGTTGATTTTTCAGCACACATCAGTTACGCATTTATTTCATCTGAAGCAGACACAACGCATGAAAAAATGAGAGAAGCAATGTTTTCCCTGGGATTGCCTGTAATGCAAGGAGGCATTTCCACAATTATCGGTAAGATATTTCAGATTTTAAGACTACATCTTTCCTATACTATAGGCTTAAGAATTGATACAAAAAGATTACAAATTCCTTTTTAAAGATGACACTTTAAAATTAAGCCATATATGTAAAGATATTATATTCATATAATATATATATATTCATAATTAATATAATTTTATTTATAACAATTTATAACATTTAGTAAAAGTAAATCTGATTTTTTATTTTTGTCTGGAATTGCAGGCATTGCAGCTTTAGTGGCAGCTCCTTCCTACATTTATCAAGTTTTCTTCAAAGTTGGAGTACTTGTAATTGTATTTGCTGTGTGGCATGCACTGTTTCTCCTCCCCGTTTTACTTTTACTCCTCAAGCCTGGAAACGGTTTCAACTGCTGTTGGAGCAAGAGTAAAACGTATTCTCTCAATAATCCCTCAAACATTACAAATAACAACGAGGTGCAAATTACCGAGAAAAATAAAATCAAACAAATAGTTACGATATCTTGATGAATTTGACTTTTGAAGTTGTCAAATTTGAAAAGCCTGTATTATCCATAGCATGTATTATTAGTATAGTTCAAAGTATTCTTATTGCATAATGTCAATTGCATCTTTATGTTTGCAGATAATGTTTCATTCTTGTCTTGACAAGTAATTATATGCAAACTGTACTGTATATCTGTATAAGGTGTTTTTTGTTCAAAACTGAAGAATTTTGTGATATTTAGTCGTATTGTTAAACTAAAGTGTACAATTGTAAGTATTTGTGGTAGAGTATGGGTAATTTTGTAGAAGCGTTTAGAATGGTTTGTGTGTACGTCACTATTTGTGTATTTCAAAAGTAAAACACATTTTTTACTCTTAATACTCTTGATTAATTAAGGAAAAATGTGTTAACGTTAATACAATGTGCATAAGTATTTAATAAATTAAAAAATACATGTAACAATAGATTTCACAGGACTATTTATTTATGCGAAGGCACACTTGAGCGATTTTTACTGCTCCGTACCAAAAGTTTACCATTGACCATGTATAGTGCACTGAATTTGGTTGTTCAGAAGCCGTGGGAAACCAATATCCAAGCAGGTATATAATACTGCAGTATATTTGCCTGCACTAATAAATCTTTGAATTTGTTAGTTATGCAATAATCGTATTTTTAAATCCATTGTGTCTAGATTGATGAGTCAACTCAACCGACATATTATTTTCATTCTTAATGAAAACCTTGGGCTACAAATTTCACAACTGACCATTTTTTGAGGATAGATTTCCTGTTTGGATTCCATTTATCTAAAAGTGGTTATCTGTTACCTTTACCTCCACTTGCATGGCTATACTACTGAAATGAAAATAAATAAATCTCCTCTCGCTAGGAAAATATTTTATCCACTGCTGTTTATTTGGTTATCTGATGTTTATCTGCAGACAGCACTGAATATATGTTTTGATATTCATTGAACTCCGATAGCTTTTCTGTACTCTGCAAGCTCAACGCCAGTCCAATGAGTTGGACCAGAAACCCGCTCCTTGAAAGATTGCTGAATTTCGTTGTACATTAAACGATCTTCGTCGGTCACGGTTTTAGTGACAACTTCCAAATTCTTTTCCAGAATCTCTTCTGTTGACATGCAAGCCAAAGTTGTTGTCACGTTTTTATTCTCTGATCGAAGAGTGAATCCAATGGAAGCCTCTTCAATTGTCTTTCCGTATTTTTTCGCAATTTCAGCTGCATCTTTTGCCACATTTTTGACTTCTGCGGATGCAGGGTGCCTTAACAGAAAATGAAACATCTTAGCTGAATTTCTCGAATTTAACTTCGTAAACTAATGTCTTTTGAATTCATTACCAAGAAGGTGGCCCGGATGAAGAAAACAACCCCATTGCAACAGCTGAGGCGTTGATAATTCCAATGTTTTTCTTCTGATATTGCACACAAACCAAAATCATATATAACTTAAATCTGTTCATCAATAAAGCGTTAGTTAGTTTACTCCTACCTCTAGTGAAGGAACATAGTCGTAAAGGGAAGTATCATGAAGATTAAATCTGCAATAGCTTAAAATTGAATCAATGGGACAAGCATTTGTAATTTTCTCCATAAAATCCAAATCATAGCCAGTAATTCCGATAAATCTTGCTTTTCCTGCCCGAACGACAGATTCCAATGCTGGAATTGTTTCATTTATTATCTGATCTGCATTTAGACTGAATTCGGCATCATGAACCTAAAAGTTAATATATAGCATAATTGTGAACCTATAGACTATTGTCATCATGATAAACGGTGTATAATCTATTTCAGTTTTCTTACTTGAATGATATCCACGAAAGGGATCCCCAAAAGAGTTAAACTATTCTCTACGTTTTTCAAAACAGCCGAGGCCGAAAAATCAAATCTGTTCTCCCAAGTCTCCGTTGCATTTCTTCCCACCTAAATAAAAAATTAATTAAATTTACTCTACTGACAGCATTTTAAACTGAATGACGGAATTAGAAGTTAATGATTCCACATTACTTTCGTTCCAATATAATATGTATTTCTTGGCACATCCTTCAACAACTCTCCAAGGCATTTTTCAGACTGTTGATACCAAGGAGAAGTGTCAATGTAATTCAAGCCAGCTTTAAGACCTGCAATCACTGTTTCTTTTGCTGCTTGAAAACTGTTATTCGGTCTGTAGTAAATCGATACAAAATCTCAAATTAAGTGCCATAATTAAATTAATCAACACCTTACACAAATAAATATAACTTGAAATTTAACAGACCCATAAAAGTTCCCAAAAGAAGATCCTCCTATGCTAAGAGTGGATAATTTAAGTCCTGTTTTCCCAAGAGGTCTAAACTGCAGTTTTGGAAACCACCTGTTGCTGCTGAATTCTCCATGAAAATTAGGATCATAAGTCTCCGGCTGCATTTTTACTATACAGACAGACAAATAATGGCACAAATGATGTGTACTTCGCCCTCCTAATGAATTAATTACTTTGCTATAATTTCTTAGTGAATCTAATTTTTAAAATCGATTTCTACTTTAGTGCTTGCTGCACTGCTGCACTGTTCTGTACTTCAACACGGATTTACAATTTACATTACATGATTTGATTTGAGTACACGTAATCTACCGCCTCTCCAACTCAAGTGTAGTATGAAATAGGTGTCAATGTACTACCGAAAGTTATCATAGAATTCACATGTAAAGCATTGCTGAATGGCAAGATTTACTTCAGAGTAAAGTAAACACGACATTTATCGATGTCTCTTTGTCTCCCAGGGGTGAGTATTATTTCAAGCTCATTTTCTGCCAGAAACATCTAAACAGTTCTCATGTAGAGTTGGGGGAACTACATATTTGTATGTATGGAGATGAAAAGGCATTTATGTCAGATTAAATGATGACGGTTGACGTTTTCCCGAAAATGTAAATAATTCCTCTCTAAGAGACTTGACAGACAAATACAGTTAAAGAATAAATATAGTGCATTGTATGATGATTGATATTCGATGTCTTTACAAAAGAAGAATATATATATATTATATACATATATATAATTTGTAAGAATAATTTAGGTTTTTCAACTAGTTATTATTATAGTTTTATAGTGCTAAAAGGAGACTGGCTTTAGTTTACAAGTTATATAATGCAATGGGTTATGTGACAATGTGACCAATTTCTGAAACTAAAATGTAAAGGCTAATTCATATGTTCGAGTACCAAAAAATTGAGTTGAAAGTAATTTTTATCTACACATACATATAAATTGTATTTGCTTTATTTTTCGAAAGATGTTGATAGGCAGTTTATAGGAGTTATATACTAAATACAAATACAAGTACACAGATAATATTATTATATGCTACGTAAAAAAGTACATTTGGAAATAACAAGTGTTTGGCCCCTTAAAGGGCAGTAAAAAACTCTCCTATCTGTTTTCGCATCACAGTTAAAATGCCTCTTCATATATGCTGAAGAAGAAGTAGGAGGAGGAGGAACAAATTCAAAAAATTAATATTAGTACGAACTGTAGGCGTCGCCGACGTTGAAATTCGATCTATAAAATTGGACTTGGATGCTGGAAATGGGAGTGGTGCCGGTGACGCCACTGTACTTGATGCAGACGTTTCTACCGGGTGACAACACATTTTAAAAACAATTTTCATATTGTGAGAGGAGCAGCGACCTCCCCCACGTCTGTGGAGATCATCACGAGATGACGTTGACATAAAATAGTAGTTTTTTCCTGGAAGGAATTCCAGGCCACCTGGTTGCGGCGTAAAGGAGCGGAAAGTTATTGTGAAATACGTTAGTTTGAATGGTTTATCACACACTGCAATTACCCTAGGATTGGGGTTGGTGATGAGACAAGAATCGAACTCTTCTTTTGCCACGTTGTAAATGATGTATTTCTCCGCGGAGTCCTCCTCACCAGTCCCGGGTGTGTACACTGGACAGATTATGTTCACCTGAAAGTAGGGTAGATTGTCAGGATTCACGTCGATGATATGATCCGTGTTATCTATTCGAAATATCGGATTTGAAACGTTCCAGTAGATGTTGTAAGCGTTGCAACACGTAGAGCACATGAAAACCAACGTTTGAAGAACCAAGATCACTAGCTTGAAGGTGTTGATTTTGTTGATTGAGGATTTGGAGCTCATACTTTAGGGTCGATAGGCCTTTTTTGTCTCCTCCGGACTTCCAACTACTTCCTCCCTATCGGAGACCCTTGACTGGACTCAGCTGTGTACCTGTCTGAATACATTCCTAATTTTCGGTTCATTCGAGAACAATTTTTGAAGTTTATCGCCAGTCCGGTCTTCCACTACACCCTGTCGCCGTGTCGCCTTCTGTTGGCCACCAATTCAAACATCAACCTGTAAATACTAAAAAATATTTTAACTTCAATTCAAATGCTCATAACTTCCTTCATTTATCATAAATATTACTGCTACTGCTGTACTGTGTGGAATGGAATACTGCATGTAAACTTACTTATGGTTAAATGTTAAATACCAATAAAATATATAATCAGAAAATCCTTGAATTACCTTTTAATACTATGTTTATTTACACGAAATAGTGTGTTCACTGAATTCACATTTATTATATGTATGGTTCCTGAATAAAATTAAGTTATCAGTTAGAGTTAACAAATCGTGATCAAAGAATAAGACTTAACTGTACTGGAGTATAGTAGTATGCATGAAACCAATTTTATTCTGACTGGAGTAAAATATCTACAATCATAGCATTGAAAATATAACCCAGAGAGGTCGAATACCTTTTTGTTAAATAGGTTATTTTTATCAATCAGTACCCCTAAACCAGAATGTTTTTGTAGATATTTTTATTTAGGAACGTTGAGTACCTTTTCAGTCTCTCAAGTCTCTCAGTTTTCAATAATAATTCTGTTCAGGTTTTTAAACGCTGCTCTTAAAGTAAAATGTATAAGTTTTTGCTAAATGCTTCTGTGGGGCATTGGCTTCAGAAGAAAGAGATAATATTTTATTATAGTGTAAGCTATTGAGAAATGTGGTAAACCATTCTTGAAAACTTATCGTTCCTATTTTGTAATAAAAATTAATTTTGTTAAATGACAGAAAGTTTGTTAATATTGTGAAATATTTATGATGATGGAAAGTAGTTTTTAATGGTACTTTTTATCTAAACTTATCTTTGTCACCACCTAAATATAGAGATATTTCAATTTGTTTATTTTGGGAAACTCCGTTTTCCAGTTACCACATTTATTGTGGGCATTACTTTCTACAAATAATTTATTACCAATTGGATGTACTCCCAAAATTGGCATCCAAATTACATGCTAACAACTAATCCATTAAAAACGATAATGTAAGTCATTTATTGCTCTCCTGTGGAAATTCTTGATTAGTGCATTTAAATCCCTGCTGTATAATTGCAAGAAAAAAGTAAATTGCAAAACGAAATTACATTTCGCTGTCGGAATGTTCTGTTTAGTATAGGTTACATGCATTTAAGCATCAATATTGCATAAACATTATATTGTGCTGTAAAAACGAGATCATGTCTTATATTAGTGGTTAGGAAGTGATGCTACTGTTTAATTACATAAACCGTCAATAAATGGATTACTGTAGCTAACTACTGCGTCAAATGGATTACTCTTTTATTGGAATTGCTTAACAGACCTGGTAAGTTAGATAAAATTATGTATAAATATGAGTGTTTTTAAATTTTCTTTCCCATATATATTTTACTTTTACTATATATCAATTTGGTTTAAATTGGGAAAACAATTGTAGCAAAATGTACAAGTATCTTTTAGTTTTGTGCTTCTGTGGAGTTTTGGCTTCGGAAGAAAGAGGAATAATTAGTCCCATTATTACCTGCGGTAAACTCTGTTCTCAAAATTCAAGTTTCGTTTCCTGCCCTCTGTGTTTCAATAGAAATTAATGACATTATATTTTTTGTAATTTTAGGAGGAGTTGGTACTACTTTTGAAGTCAGATTAACTGGTAAGCAATTAAAACGAAAAACCGCATTCCTTTTTACAGCTTTTTCTAAAGAATTTTTGTATTACAGATTGCACTACTCCTCCTTGCCGTATCGTCGTCGGAAGACCATATTTGATTGAAATTGATTTCATTGCAAGTAAGTTTATTATAGTGTTGATTCTTCAACACAATTTTCATAGAAAACAAATACGTAACATAAATGTAATGAACAATTTTACTATTAGGTGCTGATGCTGACGAAATGACTTTCAATTTGGTAAATATCCTTGAAGATGGAACTCAATTACCAGGTTTAGATGAACCAATGCCAAACAGCGCAGTAAGCGCAGGACAGCGCTATACTTCACGTTACTCTCTTACTCCACAGAGAGGACTCGAATTGGTAAATATAAAACAAAATATGAAAAACTATCAATCATTTTACAATCAACCAATCTATCATCAATATTTCTATCAAACATCTACCAAATGTATTTCATTTTTTTTACTACAGAGAACTTTTGATATTCAAGTCCGTTTGTATGATTCTGAAACTCAGCGCATTGAAGTCTGTGTCAGAGCTCCAGTTACAGTTGTTCCCATTTAAAGCAAAAGTTATCTATTTACTACCTAATATTTAAGTATATAATAATTATTACGAAATTGTCATTTTTTATCTAACAGCAAATTGCATACCCAAAATTTATTTCTGAAGCTAAATAATTAAAGAAATCCAGACTATCAATACATTGTATTATTATTGGCCTAATGCGCACAAAACCTAAAATTCACTACAATTCAAATTTACTACAATTCTAAAGATTGCAGTTATGTTTAACATGATTTATTACATAACTGATTTGTTTTACCAAAATAGGTATACAGATGGAATATTTTTAGTAAATCTAAAGTACAAGTTACACGTTATGGCATTAATCTCTCCAAAACATATCATCTAACTACAGGAGGTATTTTATTACCATAAATTAACTTACTGCTAAATTATAATGCATTGTAATGAAAGGTACATCTAAAAATCGTGAAGTGAAAATGTATCCACATAATTAATTTGCACTTAATCTATAAAAACATTTTGAATTTTTGAAAGTTTTATTATAGTCATGTACTGTGACGCAAAAATGCGAATTTATGTATTAAGATTCCTTTTTAATAGTAAATATATGTTAAAATGTACTACCACAGCTTACTCATTTCATTTAATGGCACAGAACATCAATTCAATTCAGCGTAATCCTTTTACTGGTAAAATAAAAGTAAACACATGCATGTACGTATTAACATTGTGTAGCTGCTTTCGATCCTCCTTTGCTTCTTGCCGTAGTAAAAATAACCAAATAATGTTCATCTCTTTTATTACATACGCACTTCAGTTTTACTTATATAGCATTGCTGTGTGTGCTTGCTTGTAAATCTAATTAATTGTTGTTGTACAGCTTACCACCAATGTATATAGATAATACAGTATCCATCCGGTAGTTGGAAAGTAACATCTACAATTATTATTGGAATAGGGAATAATATTAGAAGATTTAAACCAAAAAGCTCAAAAACCAAACCTTACTAATTACTGCAAGGGAATTTCTGTTAATCTTAGTGTGGTGTTTGAATGAGAAATGACCTGTCACAATTTCTTATTATTGTCAGTATTTCATTACTGTACGTAAATGTCAATTATTTAGTTGTACAGGGAAACATTTACATAGAAAATATTACATAGCGCACCTACCCGTTGCATGTCTTTAATGATATTGTATACTGTCACTAATTAAAAAACTTCTAGAAAATAAATGTTCAAAAAAATGTTATGAAGAAATGCACGACAGATTTAAATTAAGTAGCATCTTATAATTGGAACGAACGGTTGGACAAATAATGACAAGTACCTAAGAAACTGTGAGCTGAATGCACTTGAGTTGAGACACGGAGTTGATGCAAAATATTTTCGCAGAGAGTGTTACGTTATTTTACACGAATATAAGATGTCAGTACAGTGGTCATCTGATATACGCTAACATATCTTAGTGTACATTCATCCCATCAATTCTTGCAATCGACGATTTCATATTATTACGTTAGCATTAGACATTTTTATTGATGCTGTCCTAGAATTCTCTGTAGCAATTGGTACATGGTACCTACTCATTCTCTGCAGCCACTGTACTAAGAGAATGCATTTGATATTTCTATAAGACTTATATATAATTTGCATGTTATTTAAATGAATGAGGCAGTAAATTTAATGAAAAAATACGGTATAATTTTGGTCTGTAAATTAAAATAAATGTTCGGTAAACAAATGAATTGACTAGTAAGTGCCATAAAACACAGAGGCAGTAGGCATAAATGAGTGAGCAGTACAGACAAAATATTTGAGGCAGTAACCAGTAAAAATTGAAACCAAAGTTTTTTCCTATAGCCAAACCAAATCTAATCCATGAGTGTTATCAGGGTGGATATGATCACAAATTTTAACCCATAAGTGTACAGTGAACGAAATGTAATTTTACCATAGCGGGACACTGCTTACCACCCTTCCTACAATAATAATATTTCACTGTACCACTTTTGTTTTCATTATTGTAGTATAATATCCATGACTGCCTTACGAAATTTTCTGCTTCTTTTTCTGAGAAGTGTGTTTTATACTCCCACTGTATTAACTTTTCGTCTCGAGACATTGTATTCTTGACGAAGAGCATTTACAGACTGACAAAACGTTAGTCTAGTAGTTACGCTTCTGCTCTTTTTCTACATACTTTATATTTGCAAACCGATACATATCGCTAATTTACAGGTTAATGCCTACTTTCAATTACTGCCTCACTAATTTGTTTCTACCGAAAATTCATTTAACTACCAAATGACGACTCATTATTTTTACCCTATGTAAATACGGTACCGCCTACAGTACTATGTTTTACTGCCTCATTAATTCCCAACCTTTCTATAAGAATTGCATTTTATTTTCATTATTTGTAGAAGACTACTGCAGTACAGAACATCTGCGGCTCTATGTAAACAATTTTGAGATATTATTATTGGTAAATCCTTATTCGAGACAAATTATATGTTGTGTTGTAGCAAACCAATTATCATTTGTGGAAAATGGCTATATTCTCTTTTCTACTCTACTATGCTAATCTGACTAAGGTTCATACAAAACCGTAATTACTCATATTATCAGTACCTATAGTTCACTTTACTTATATAACAGATACTAGGTACTGGGCAGTATTCTGTATTTGTAACTCTGTTCGTGCAGAGTACTTGTAACGACAAAATATTAAAAATCTCACAGGAAGAAAAGATGAAGGTCATAATACTTAAAAAGTATAGCTTTATGCATGCTTGCCTAGAAGTCTAACAGATGCTAAAATAATAATTAACTTTTTTGCTCCAGAATAATATTTACAAATATTTACATATTCGAAGATTTGTGCGATATCAAAAAATAACATACAACCTAATTTCTATAGAATATATATTACGAATGAGGTAGCTACTAAACACAAACGTTAACCTTTTTAGGAAACCCACCCAATAAATATGCTAATAAGAGCCGTAAAACAGATTTCCGGCTTGAAGCATTCTTTGAAATTAATTATTAAAAGACTTGATAACTTATTTTGCATTTGTTACCATTTATCTTAAAATATAAACAACGGTGTACAACAAACAACAGCATACAAGGAAAATTTGCATTTTCAGTACTAAAAATCCATGGGGAGTGGTTAATGGATTACTTAGGCTAAAATGCTCTCAAGGTACATTTACCGGTGCGGCTAAGAGATTCTAAGTGCAGATTCAGTATTTGTCTTGTATTATAATGGTTCTTGACAATTATTCTTCCGGGTCCATCGATAAAACAAATATTTGATTAGCATCATAAATATTACAGAAAATACAGTTAGGGAGTGTACACTTAATTTTCATAAGCCAATAACCGTTTTGACCCACAATGAGATTTTGCAATAGTTTATAAATAAATTATGAATAATTAACTACGATTTAAGCCATATAACGATTACCAGAGAGATTGTTCGTGACCTAGAAGTAAATATACAATATGAAGTTCATGTTGACTTTTCTATCTAATAATTTGTCTTGTCAAGTGTGTAAATTATGCATTGTTACACCATATGAATATGTTAATTGTCTTGTGTGTAGGTTAAAGTATTTATAAATGTGTTTAGGCAATGGTAATGCGAATGTTATCAAAGTAGCCCCTCGCACAAGACAGTGGTGGAGATAAAAAAGCGAAACTTGCAACTTCACCTTGAGGACAGGAGAGCAGAGGCAGAGCAGTGGAGACCAATGAATTGTGGCAAGGTAGGCCAGTGCAGACCAGTCCATTCTGACCCAGACACCACATTCGCTTAGTTTACCCTATAATCTTAAATCTGGCGAAATCATTCGCTTAGAGGCATTCTTATAGTCGAAAGCGTTAAATCTTGCATCACTAAAAGAGGGAATAGTGCCACATTAACATAACACATTACAACTATGCTGCAATTTTACGCTCAGCTTTTAACACTCTTCTTAATAGGCTATAATCTTATCTTGGCATTTACCCACCTATAAGTACTCGCTTTACTGAATATTAAGATAAACTACTTTTTTCCATCAAAACCACTTTGCACTGCCTTAAACCGAAATCCCTGCTCATATTCTCAGTAATATCCTATTTTAATACAGATTCTTCGTAAATCTTTCTTATTCTAATTCCTATACAATGTCCATAGTGAACATTAATTTAGCTCACGCAAAATCCATTACTATTTCTTTACGCAGACTGGTGAACATTTTCCTGGACGCCCAAAATTTAGGTGCGTCAATTGATTTGACTAAAAAACTACAACGATCTTAAACACACCTTAGGATTACCAAAAACTTTACACATGAGTAAAGAATTCGCTTTTCATTTCATTTAAATTTATATTTTAGGTATTTATAGAGGTTGGTTTTGACCGTGTAGCTTATATAACTATTTATTTTGATGATAATACCTAATGGGAAAGATATGCAACCCAGAACAGAACATATACACGGAGGATATGCATTGCTGGAAAAATGTAAAACAGCATAATGAGAAAAAAACTTACTTTGTTGACAAATAATTTGCATTTGCAAACAAAGACGCAAATTCTCACTTCTATGTACCACTATTTAGTAATATGGTAATTCTGTGGACCATGGACTTAGTACAGAATTTATTCTATTCGCAAAGTCCCTAAATCCTTAGATTGCATTTGAGAAAATGCAGAATTGCTTTAGAATGTTTATAAACGCGAATTGCATTAACTTTAACACGAAATAAATATTTCAACCTATTTAAAATTGTGATATTCATTATTTTCGGTATTCCATACGCAACAGGTATGTTACTTCAGCATTAATATTTACTGTAGTGTTTACTCTTTACGGGATTTGGAGTAGTAGACATCTTTTTGTAATAATTTGACTGGTAAGCAATATAGTTTTTGAGGTGCACGAACCTTCAGGGTATTGTTGAATGTAGTGTTAATGCTCAACGGAGCATTAACATAATTTAAGTATTTCCTTGAATAGCTGTAAGCACATTATAGTATTTTTGTGTACTTAATAGTGTCATTGTCGTATTCTTCTGGTTTGTGGTTTGGTTTGGTTTTGTCTGTCCTGTCTGTAAAATCCTCTTCTCACGAGAATCTTAAGTTTTTATTTACACAACCTATGATACGGCAATTATCATCACTTGACAATGACTAAGGCAGACAGAACTACTTAAATAAAACATTAATATGCTAAGACTTGGTGCTATTTCGGAATAGTAAGCAATTTTACTCAACAAAAGAGGATTTTAGTAGTGCATAATATTCTGTATTGAGTAAGGCGCGTGAAAGCTAGTTTGCATTGTAGTGACGTTAGAACTATTGACTCAAAAAATGTTTGGTAAACGAAAATATGAATAAACTCTTTCCTTCATTATTGCGCATCGCATCTGAGATCTTTGAAACTAAATGGAAAGTTTATTTCCGTGAATAATAAAAATGCAGTAAGAATACATTGTGGTGAGCTCTGCCTTTTCTTACAAATGTTTATGGGAAAAGGCTTGACTTTTTGGGCGTGTCTTTTTATTTTTCGATTACCTTTTCACATTAAATAGTAAATGCAACTATTATCTTCGTTTTTACTCTGGGAACTTGCACCATGGTTGGCCAACTCTAAACAAATTGGATAACATTTGCTGAAAAGTATTCGTCTTCACTTTTTTTCTATACAAAAGTTAAAATGCAATAATAATGTAATACTTCTTGAAATGTAAAATGCATTTTTTGCATTAGTGGAATAATTCTCATTTAGTGAATTTTCCAATATTTTAACAATATTTTATGGCGTAACTGCACAGAAACACTTTCTCACTCTGGGATTTCCAGTTTAGATTGTAGGAAAGTAGATTTATCGTGGAGAAGAAACCGGAGATCCAGATTGACCAACTACTGTCATTAAAAAAAGGGAAGCGTAAGCAAGGGTAGTCCATTTGTTTTGCATTAACATAAGGAATTAAACTCGACAACAAAATTTCGATTGAATTAATTCATATCATAAGGAAATCCCAACGAAGAAAGGTAATCCCAAGTATAACTCTTTATGGTATTCCGATATTCTATGGTTCGGCTTATTCCATGAAAGCAAAAAATGTTAGTGAGAAGTTGCATTGCTATACTGGTGCATAATAACTAAAAAAGCTTAACCTTAAAACGTTTTTTTTTGTTTTTGACTCACGAGCAAAATACATGATTTCTATTTAGGTACGTTTGAATGTAACTGCTCTATAAATGATAAAGACAATTATTAAACTGCAAAAACTTAGCCGTATAGAAATTCCAGAATATATGTTACAAATTAGTCTCTTTGCATTTCGGTAGCAAATGTTTAAATTTTGTTTACAAATGCAAATGAGGAGAATAATCTTTTATTATTATTTTATTACTGATTTAAATGAACACATACATAGCAAGTTCAGCTATAAAAACAATTCGTCTAATCTAATATTCGCTATTCGCTACTGAAGAATGAAGTAAAACAATTTTGCATGCAAAAATTATTTTATATGTATATTAAATAGCAATATGCATCTATAGAGGCAGACATCTAATAAGGAATCTCCTGTGTAGGTATGAAGTCTGTATGCTTTGTTGTAGTGTAATCTTAACTAGTATTCTATGCTACTGTTATTATATTACTATTATAGGAGCAGCATTTGTATACTAAGCATGGGAGAAGCTTGCTAAGTAAACCGGTTTTTAGCTGAAAACGAAAACCTCTCAAATAAAACGCAATCTTCAAAACAAAGTCTGATACCTTTCCATATCATCTTAGAGATATTATGAAAAAGGTACAGCTACGTTCTACTATAATTATTATTACAGATAATTTCGTCTGAGTAAGTGGAAATACCTTTCAATTCAAACGAAAGGCTTCTACACATACGTCTATTGCATTTACTAGCAATCCCAATTCACAAACGCTCCACTGAATGAACTGACCACATTGCATCTTCGCAAATTTATTATCAAAGGCAGGATATTGTATATCTTGGTAGAAACTAATATGAAAGGATTATTGCATAGTAACATTTTTTAAATCTACTGAAATGCTCTTCTAGCAGTGTTTTAAAAAGCTTCAATATAAATACAATGGATTCAATTAAAAGAAGTTCTAAAATGCTTTAAATACCAAGTAAATTGAATATTCTTTTCTTAAAGGGTTCTTTTTAAGACTTTTCATAAGCATTCAGTAATTTTTAGTTTCATGGAATCAATTTATGAAGATAGAAATATTGTTTTCGTAAATGAGTTGTTTGGCATTTAGTGTTTTTACTGTTTTTGCAAACTATTCAATATATTTCCAATTTTTCCAAGCTGTTCAATATATTTTCAATTTCCGCAAGCTATTCAATATATTTCCAATTTTTCCAAGCTGTTCAATATATTTTCAATTTCCGCAAGCTATTCAATATATTTCCAATTTTTCCAAGCTGTTCAATATATTTTCAATTTCCGCAAGCTATTCAATATATTTCCAATTTTTCCAAGCTGTTCAATTTTTCCAAGCTGTTCAATATATTTTCAATTTCCGCAAGCTATTCAATATATTTCCAATTTTTCCAAGCTGTTCAATATATTTTCAATTTCCGCAAGCTATTCAATATATTTCCAATTTTTCCAAGCTGTTCAATATATTTTCAATTTCCGCAAGCTATTCAATATATTTCCATTTTTTTGCAAGCTATTCAATGTTTCCATTTTCTTTCAAGGTATTCAATATATATTCAATTTCTGCAACTCTTGCAATTTTGACATATTTCGCAAATCGTGCAATAAATTGGACATCTTTTGAACATATTGCAATAATAATTAGACATCCTTTGCACTTATTGCAATTTGGACCTATTTTGCACTTATTGCAATAAATTGGACATCTTATGCATTTATTGCAATTTGACATTTTTTAGAATACCTAAATCGTTTTGGTAAGTAAATATACCTAAATAAAAATAGTTTAACTTACATGAGGCATTAAGAACTTTTCTCATATGTTGTGCATATCCGACCTTTGTTTGTATTTGAACTTTGAAACATCAGCAAAATATTATTGTTACTACATGAATCCAGGGGTCCAGTCTTTAGTGAGTGAGACTGATTTGCTGCATTGTGGTACTTCTGCTAACAAAACTGCTGGTGATTCTCATTGCATACTGCCATAGAATAGAGTAGCTGAGTTTTGCCTGACACAGGAGAACACAGAAGCCTCATAACTCATAATATTATATGTCCATTTAGCTGAACTGTGAATGTGTGTTTATTACGTATTATCATAGTTAGTTAAATAGCCTAACAATTGTATAACGTAATATCGAAAGTGCTTAAAGTACGAAAGGAAAATGTAATCAGAGTTTATAATCTTTTCACTGTATAGTCAGCTGAAGAACAGAACAGAACAGAACACTTAAAATCCCTTTCATCTGTACATGTTCATGCAGATTAAGTTTTTGTCTTTTCTGCACAAAAGTAATAGGTAAGCCTTATTTGCACACGTTCATCATCTTAATACTCTTGCACACTCTTACACATCTCATCAGAAGCCCCTTGTATTTCAGAGGAGACCATCAGAGCAAGTTTAATCTCATCTCGTACTCTTGCACTTGTAATAACAACAACACATTCTATTTTTCCAATTTCTATATAATATTCTGCAGTAAACAGTAAATGAGAGCAGGGGTAGCATAAAAATAATAAAATAAGCCGCTGACTAGTGATTGTGACTCATAACGATAAATTAGGTTTGAGAAGGAATTACGCAAAACTGAAATTAGTGTCTGATATAAAATCATTTATTGTTCTTTGGAGAACAGGTTGCCAAAAATCAAAGCAAAGTCAAAGCGTATCAGGAGCAGATGAACTTGTGATTGCTATTAGCAGAATGTAAAGGTAACCGTAAACATAAATTACACGTAATCCCCTTTGACTCACCCTGTGCGATATTTGTATTATAATACAGTACAGCAAGAACAGTATTATATAATATGTACAAGTTTCGAAGAATAGGTCACGGGAGGTTAATAATATTATAGCGTAGTGAGTTGTAGAGAAATAAAGTAGTCCACCAGATTCAGACAAAAACAACACTCTTTCTCTCTATAGCAGGTAAAACAATCTAATGTTTGAAAAGTCAAGTTATTGCATTGTATTTTCAAATAGTTGCATTATTGCAGTGCTTCATTGCTTCATAATGGTTTGGAGGGCCCATATCGAGAATCGTAATGACGAATATTAGCATTAGAGACTTGTCTTGACTCAGAATTGCTTAACCCTTAACTTGTTCTGTTTCTGTTGTTGTGCAGAGGAGAGGAGATGTTGTTTCGCGGCTCACTGCTACCTGTGCTGATCTGATCATTCTCCCTCTTGGGTCCAATTCAAGTTTGCGTGTGTGCATTCGTCTCACCATTGTTTCTGCCTACTCCTCTCAAGTCTCAACTGACTTCGCTTGGCGTGGTTAATGACTGGCCACAATTATTCATTCATTCTGTTTGAGTTCTCTGTTGACACTATTTGCTCTTTACTGTTCGTCTGTGCCTCAAGTGTGGTGAACATAAATTAACGCTCCTAACTCAAATTCTTGCGTAAGTTATAACAATAAGTGACACCGTTCAAAAATCAAATAGTCCTTCCGAGCTGGATTCACATGGAACAGCTTGGTTAGGATTTTCCAGTTCCTCCAATAACTCTGTGCAAAACCTGACCACATAATAATATTTATTGTGTGGTTATGTCACTTTTCTGATTCTAACTAGCTAATTGTACTTTAACATCAATCTCAGCAAAATGACATTCATCAACGATAAGATCACTCGCCTCTTTCACTACCTCGGGGAAAAAATTGCCCATAGTCCCAAATATTTTATTATCGCACCGATTCTACTTTCCGCTATCCTCGCCACTGGTCTCTTCCAAATTAAGTATGTTAACGATACCGAATATCTCTACACGCAATCTACGGGAAGGAGTCAATACGAACGAGAAATCGTCACCAGATTGTTCCCTCCTAACTACACGGACAGATTTGATCCTTCCAGACTCACAAAAATTGGAAGATTTGCAAGGTAATACTTTTTTAACTATTTCATTCCACTAGTTATTAAGTTAATGCATGTGCCATTGAAAACTGTTGACGTAACCTCAGGAAAAATGTCTGTATTTAATACAAGAAATAGCTTTTTCATTCCTTGTAACTGGTTTAACAAATCCTATGTGTGCAACATTGAAATGTTTAAATTGTACTCGCATATGATTATGTGCTGAACATTCGAGTAATTATCCCAATGAAATGAATCGTTTCCTTACACAACAAAGGAAATTATAAACTCTGGACTCCAAATTGTAAAACAACACGCTAGAACGTAATACTTAATATCATATTGCTGGTAACCTAAAGGAAAAGGGCAAAAGCTCTTCTAAAGGTCTACACAAGTTCTCACACAAAACATTCAATACGTAATTTAATTTTAGTGGGAAAAGACTTTAGTATTCTAAAGTAATAGTTTGGATATTTATAATACCCAAACCTAGTACTTTTATTCACTTAGGATTTAATTATTACCTCATATTTTTGAATCAGGTATTTTGCTCTCTGTCAACAGCTAAAATAGATCAATTTTCTAATATTATCTGTAAATAATACAACATATACATATTTTCTCCTGTTGTAACTATTCGTATTCGTAGTTTCGTAGTGCACAATGAGAATCTCTCAAAAGTAAAAATGAAAAGATGCGATTAAAGGAAAATCTAATTTTTAATTAGTAATTTACATATGCAACCTTAGCTTACATCAATACAGCATTTGCTAGATTGATAATAGATTTCTAATTGTGTTGTCTGAAGTGATGATTGCAAGCTCCATAAAAAGTTCGATATGATCTGGTTTAATTTTTCGATAAGAATTTCACCCACGTACACTCTACACGCATTTCTATTACAAATTGCAACATAGTATAAATATTAGCACGAAAACAACAATGTTTACTCTTAAGTACACTATAGTGCACTACCTCGGCTCCTCAATGTCCATTGTACGTAGGTATGCATACGTGTTTAAGTAGAAACAGAAAGTGTTCATTACATTGCACTTAGCAAAAAGCTGACAAGTTTATTATGTATTACTCCTGTAAATGCAGAGTAAAGGACGCAAACTTGCTATTGATGGTACTAATATTTTTAACAGCTATAAAAGACTTTTGTACAAAATATGTTGAACACACCCATTAATAATTAGAGACACTTTACCTTTAAGTGACTGCCATAATTACAAAAAGAGTTACTTAAAATTACACCTTTCTGTTCTGAAATTGGTTAGGACCATGGAATGAACAAGTTTGAACTAAATATTAATTGTTTATCCTGTGCATAATACGCAAAAAACAAATTCTATGCATATAATACCAGCGTGACATGAACGAACGCTACGTGACTCTGTCTTTCTACTTTCGATTCGAAAAACAAGTGTTTTTGCTCATATCCATTTTGATTTACCGTCTATTGACAATTAGTGTCATTCTTTGTTGTGGAGTGTACGCAAGATAGCATTTCTTACACCGAAGACAACATTAATTGCACAGTCAGACAAGATAAGACACCCATAACGAATCTATTCAACAAGTCTCTCCAATCCTTTACTATTTTTTGAAGTATGGACTAGGCAGTCTTAACTAATCGAAATAATGGACATATATAGGTTGCAGATTTGATCTTTACGAAAATAAACGTTGGAACGAAAAGTGTATGGATTGAATTCCAATTCCAGTGGCATAGCATGGCAGTGCAGAGAACACACCTACCGAGATAAAATCAACATAAATGGTCACAGACCTGAGATATCTGTGCTACATACAGAAAATAACGAGACTCGTAACAATTACAATCTATTGCATAGTAAATTAAAACGAAAACAATCAAAATGTTTGTAGGGATACGGCACTCATATATTATATGTAGTTAGGGGGTTACTCTGATAATGAATCCTGCAGATCAGTATATTGTGCTCACCAGCGACACGACATCGAGCCATGCCACATGCTCCTTATTGTTTTCGCAATAATTAATTTTACGTTCGTATTCCAACCTGTTAACTAACATGTAACTGTGTTGTACTGATTTATAGAGATACTACATGTCAAGCGAAATAAAATACAGTCACTATTAAAGCATCGTTTAAAATCCATGTAAAACAGTCTCAATTCTTTTTTCGGGCATTTATAACAATTTCTTTAGAAATCTATTTTCAATGTTATGTTCAGAGTTGATGAACCATTAGAAACCGCATAAAACACAGTAGCGAAACAAAATAAAGAACATTTTAACTTTTTTAACACAAGATTTCAGTTCGTCCTTGAACCCGACTCACAGACAGACAGACAGACATGGCGTTTCTCTACTGTAGCTTCCGCTACTTATATCCTATGTGGGCTTCTTAGTTTTAAAATTTCTTTAGACCTCTTTATTGTAGATATTCCAACACTTAATTAATTAATATGTAATTATTACCTATGCATCTAATTATGAATTGCAAAAGTTTCGGGATACAGAAAAGTAATTTTAAAAAGGTGGGATTATTCCCTTATTAGTCCAGGTGAGACTGAGAGACAGGTATTTGGTGAGATAGTGAATTTCAGTGTTTATTAATTGTAATTTGGCGAATGATAATTATTGCTTATGAACCAAAACGTTTGTAATGTGGAGTAGGTTCCACTGTAATGGTTTCAGGTTTCCGCAGGCATTCCGCAAGGATAGTTTTGGTTTGTGTAATTTAATATAGGCATAGGGTTCTCACAGTATTATTCCACTGGTGTGGTAATAAGAAGTAGGTATCTAAACTAAAGAACAAATAAATAGAACAAAGATGTGTGCAGCGCATGCAATCACTTAGAGGATAATTTTCCTTTTGTTCCAATCGTCATCTTGTACTTTTATTTAATAACTATGTACTTATTGCTTTGGACTTGGACAAGGAAATACCTGACAAAGACAGAAAAATATGATGTAAGGTTCGATTCTGTTCTCGTAGATATTGATAACAGTATAATTGTGTATTCTGGCAAATATCTAATAAAAAGAATTCATTTGCATGGGAAATTGCACTTTTTTAAAGTAAACTTAAACCAAAGTCTTCGGGTTTCGACAGGCGTTTTAAAGAAATTGCTGTTTTTTGTACTCCCTTCTCACAACCCTTTTTCACAGAGATGTGCACACAACGTGTAACTTTCTTGCATACAAGAAAGAACTGCACTGCACATCAAATGGAAGTTAATTGCGCCTGGAGAATTGTTTTTGCTTCTCATCTTATAAGTTTTATGTGAACTTTATTTTTTACTCCTACTCCGGGTAAACAATATTTGGTCTTCAAGATAACTCAGATTGGGATTACGTAATTTCAATTTCACAAACAGAAAAACAAAATGTGAGAAATTGAGAAAATGAATTATTCTAGATCTAGATTTTTAATTTTTTCATTATAGTAATCTTAAGTGTGCTTGAATGAGGCGTATATACTGCGGTAGGTGAAGGTGAAAGTGGGAGTAGGTATAAGTATTTTAGGAAACGAAGAAGCAACACTGTAGTATTAATAAATAAATCACTTAGAAGAAGCTTTCTCCTTGAACTTGATGTAGGTAAATAATTTGCAAATCTTCTCGAGAGATAATTCATAACAAAAATACCGAGTGTTTAAGAAATCTCAAGGTTTCTCAAGCACGTGGATTAGATTTCAACAAAAATAGAAAAAACCCTATTTTTGCAAACTCTATACATAATGAATCAATGAATGTTCAACTTGTGTATCATTTCTTGTTTCTTGCAATCTGCACTCTCAACAAATACTACCTTGTTAAGTAAAAAAATATTTGGAAAAATCGGCGTAGTAAACCAAATGGTTATTGTAAGCTTTCTCACGTAACGTACTAACACGCGCAGTTAATTCATTTAATTTGTAAACAAACCCACGCTAAATTACACCTGACTTTTTGTGCAGACTAATTGTGATGACGAAAGATGAAGGAAATATGTTGACATCGGACACGTGGAAAGAACTGGAAGAGTTAAACGAACTGGTGGAGGGAACGGAAGTGAATTGGAGACACCGTGTCTTTAATTACAGCACTTTGTGTGCTCGCTGGCATGAAGAGTGTTACGAGAACAAATTCTTGGACTTGGGGCAGGTCATCAAAGACGTAGAAGCAGGCACTATGCGCATCAGCTACCCCATCATGTTCAACCCAAAAACACTCAATGCTCACGTCCTCCCACAATATTTCGGCGGGGTCAATGTCACAGATGATGGCTTTTCTGTAGAAAGTGTCAAGGCTATTTTGCTCAACTACTTTGTCACTTTTCAGGACGAAGCCGACACTGAAAGGCAAGTAAACATTAAAAACCCAGAATTAAGATACTTTCAAATTGTTTGCATTTAAATGCATTTCAAAAATAACCCGTATGCATATAATAATACAAAAATAATCACTTTACCTCATATAAATGCATTTAGCTAATAAATATTTATCCAGTCTCAAGTATCATTACTCCGAACTGATAATGCTCCTTTGTCTCAAGTTTAATGCAATTTGATAATGTTTACCTGTATATTTACTTATGTAAACGTACGTATATACGCTTGCTTACTTCAAGTGCAGTGAGGATCTTCATTGAGGTAAACGTACTAAAACTTTACAAATTGCTTTAAAACTTTAAGGCAAGGTATATTATCAGTTCGGAGTAGTGATAATGATACTTGAGGCTAAATACATATTTAGTAGCTAAAAGTATTTATGTGAGGTAAAGGGATTATTTCACTCGAGGTAAACCGATTATTTTTTAAGGCTTATTGTAAGTTGTTTCAAAATGCTAAGTCATTTACTACAATTACAAGTTTTGCCAGCAAATGAGAAATAATTATTTTATAATACACAAAAAATCTTGCTTTTCAGTTTTTGAATTAATTAAAATGTTCATTTTAATGTTAGAAATATTTCTAACGGAAATCTGATATTTCTGTAGGGGTCAAGAATGGGAAATTAATTTGATAAAACGTCTGGATAAGGCTGACTCGCAATGGAAGCACATCAAAGTTTACAGACTCACGTGGCAAACGTTTTCGGATGCAATGGATGAAAATGTATTTTCCATTGTTCCTCACTTTGTCGTTACAATTGTTTTCATGGCGTTCTTTGTGATGGCTTCGTCGATGAATGGATTCCGTCACAGTGATTGGATCACATCCAAGGTTTGATTTGAAATACTAATCACCAAAGAGTAAAATACATAGTTAAAAAATTCCCATATCCATATACAACATATATTGGTAACAAAAACATAATTTTAAATTATAATTTTAATTGATGATAATTTTAAATCCCTTTTTACTGTTTTAAGCCGCTGCTGGCTCTCATGGGCATCTTTTCTGCACTTCTCGGAACGGTACATAAATAATTTCAATGCAAATTTAAAACAGTTCTTGAATAATGATCTCATTTCACAAATATTATTTACAGGTTGCTGGAAGTGGTTTAGTTTGCTACGCAGGATGGGAATTTATGGGGATAAATATGGTAACCTTTTAAACTGCTGCAACTCTGTTAACATTTTGCCTATCTCCTTTTTACAATTTATATACTTATGGATTGTGGTCAAATATGTTAACACGTTTTTATTTTCAATTTCACAGGCTTTGCCTTTCATCATGATTGGTACCTAGAAAACTACATCTATTCATTAATGAATTACATTTTTGTGGTTTCTCTTCTTCCGATTTCTTATTTCTGCAGTAAATCAAATTATAATTTAGCAAATTGTTATTCATAATTTAATATCCGTATTACAGGAATTGGTGTTGACGATACTTTTGTTATGCTCGCTTCCTGGAGAAGGACAAACCCTGCAGACCCGGTTCCTAAAAGAATGGCTGAGTGTTATTCAGAAGCAGCTGTTGTAAGTATTGAAATATAGTGTCTTTAATTATGAGACAATTAAATAACTATTCAAAAACGAAATGCCATCGATTTTTACTCCAACCCTTGTTTTTGTTTTTCAGAGCATAACAATTACAACAATCACTGACATGGTGTCATTTTACGTTGGTAATTATTTCAATATTTAATACGCCCGTACAACTGTATAGGTTTATTAATAAAATTATTAATCTCCATGTATTTCAATAGGTCTCCTAACACCGATTCCGAGTGTGCAAATTTTCTCTGCTTATGCTGGAACTTGTATTATTTTCATCTATGCCTATCAAGTTTTCTTCTTTGGAGGTTTTATGGCAATTAGCGGGTATATACTTTTTGTAAACGATTTATTTTAAAAGCTAAGGTCGAAAAATTAACCTTGCTGGATTATCTGCAGGTACCACGAAAAAGAAAACCGACAAGCATGGAAACAGGCTGAACCCAAGTCTAAAGCAGGTTAGAAATGCTTTTTACAACTAGGAAAATGCTTTTGAAGGGCAGTTTTCTTGGAGACTATTGAAACGGTGTAATTTCATTTTGACAGAGAGCATCTCATCCATCTACCGAATATTTATGTCCGGAGGAAAAGGTGATGATGACGAGTCAGTTGATGGAGACAGTCAAGAAAATCCAGTGATGGCCTTTTTCAGAGACACTTTTTCCATTTTCATTTGCAAGAAATGGGTAAAAGCTGTCGTGTTAATTACTTTTGTCATCTACGTTGCAATTGCTTGCTTTGGAGTAACAACATTAGATGAAGGTTTCCGTACTGAGAGAATAGCCCGCTACGATTCCTACATGACAGAATACATTACTAAGGAATTCACATATTTCAGAGATTTCCCACACAGAATACAAGTGAGTTTTAACGAATACTACGAATACTTCAATTTATGATGCTTTCTTACTTTTATGATTTCTTGCTATTTTCAAGGTTGTAATTAAATCTCCGCTGGATTACTCACAAAATGAAACTCAACAAAAAGTGCACGACCTTTTACAGAAATTCTACGACACAGATATGGTGACAGAAGAGTGGAACGAAAATTGGCTTCGAGATTTCAACCGATACATTGACAATTACCAAGAATTTTATGATTTTAATGTGAGCTCAGAAGTAGACTTCATAGACACTTTGAAAAATGAATTTCTGAATGAACGAACTCCAATATCTCAAGATGTACTTTTCAACGAGGATAACACTCAGATAATTGCAACTAGATACATTATCCAGAGCAAGAACGTCACAACTCTCAATGCAGAAAAGGAACTGCTACTTGAATTGCGCAGTATTGCAGCAGACGCAGAGAAAGATGGACTGGACGTCATTGTCTACCACCCTTGGTTTAGATTCACTGATCAATTCATAATTATCCGCGAACTGGCAATAAAACTAGTCAGTGTTGCCGCCATAATTACAATTTTCGTCGCTCTTTTCTTCATTCCCAATCTAGTTTGCTCAATCAGTGTTCTTTTCACAATCGTTTCCATCGAATTGGGTGTAATTGGATTTATGAGTTTGTGGGACGTCAGTTTAGATCTTATTTCTGTCATTTGTCTTATCATGTGCATTGGATTCTCCGTCGACTTCTCTGCTCATATAAGTTACGCTTACATTTCCTCAGAAGGGGACAATTCTGAAGAAAAAATACAAGGTGCAATGTATTCCTTAGGATTGCCTATCAGTCAGGGCGCTATTTCAACAATAATTGGTAAGATCTTTTAATATTTCTAATAGTCATTCTATTATTTCTAATCATTTCTATGATTTTCTATTATTTCTTGTTTGCAACAATTTATCGGATTTTTAAGATTTCTAATTTTTTCTATTATATTATTTTCTAATTATTATTGCAACTAATTACTTCTAATATTATAATTTCTGTTGTTACTTGTTAATAGGAGTTGCAGCAATGGTGGCGGCTCCTTCATACATTTTCCACACGTTTTTCAAAGTGGTAATTCTTGTGATTGTGTTTGCTACATGGCACGCTTTGTTCCTACTTCCGGTGCTCTTCTCAATTTTCAAGCCGGAGAGAGCTTGTTCCAGAAGAAAGAGTTATACTATTGACAATCGTGTTCCTCATACAATTAACAATTCTAAAAGTATTACAAGTGTTACTGTTTCCTCCCACAAAGAGTAAATGCAGTGACTGACATAAACAAACCTACAAAGCTACCTTTTAGTACTTAAACTATATTATGGTTAATACGAGATTAATTAATGCATGTTATGTAGTGTAAACATATTTATGCGTACATATCGAAATAGTAGACCTGGAACAGTCGATCAAATCATAAATAAGTCTACAAAAGTTACATAAATTGTTTTTCTTCAAAGAAATATTAGACTGGTGTGGTTTCGGGTGCGGGTGATTGGTGACTGTTACTGAATATTAGAAATGCAATATTTGTGAAGATACTATAATAACGATTAATGAATGCATGTACCGAGATTATATTATAATGTGTGTTTTCCTGCTTTAATTTTAATTGGTCTTTCTTTACAATCTTCATGTATGAACTTACTGTGTTGATTTTTGCTGTTAAATGCCAATTCGCCATGTAAGTGCATTATGTTCGTAGATTAGATCATCTAATTAATTTTTTATTAATTTAATTGTTAGCAATCATATTTTTATCAGTTTATATCTGCAGTAAGGTTATTTGAAACACCAATGTCGTAATATGGTAATATGTTATGTAAAATTACTAAATTTTGTAAAGAATTCAGTAAATACGTATAAACTGCACCCTGGGTCATTGAAATGTGAAGGTCTGCTAATAAGGTGTTATCACTACTGCCATTGTGTTATACTTCTAATATTAACATTCCTCGTGACCTGTACACTACAATAAACTAATTTTTATAATAATGCAATACGATTCATAGACTTTAGTTTTGATAGTAATTGATGTGTTGTTTCTTTCAATAGTTTTCATTTTTACATGAAAAACAATTTGTGAAATGAATAAACGAAAGTGAGTGTTACCTAAAAAGTACTACATCCTCTTCGGAATTTTCCATAATACTATATTATTATTCCATTCCTAGATTAAATGTACTGCATTGCTTACTCAATTTAAACCAGAAATTCCAAAAAAAAAAACAAACGTAATGTTTTCAACGGCAGATCAATACGTAAAAAGTATAAATAATTCCATATATTAATATTTTCTTGCCTGATTTACAATTTGAAGCACGTAGAAAAAGCATTTGGTCTTAAAAATTGTTGTTGTTTTGATGCTTACGGATCATTATTCTTTGTGTCTGTCTTGGACTTTTTGCATGCCTTCAAAATGTTCTTATATTGAGGTTCTACTAAAATGTGGTTTTGCCACATGTTTGCTTGTCCTGTAAACAAAAACAACAAGCCAACAACAAGTTGCCAACTGCAATGTGTATAAAAAGCTACATAAAAACAACATTTTTATAACCCTACAAGATTTTTCAATGCAACTTTGCAAAACATAGTATTAGGTATGAATCTGGGATTGGCATCTAAGGGCAGTAACACAAACAACAATACTTCACTCCACATTGAAGGCGAACTGCATCCCATTTCAATAAATCTTTATATGTGAATCAAACCGAATTATTTGAATATTCCAGAAAAATATATGTTTTTGGTAATATTCTTATAGACAGATCGACAAGACTGACTAAAATACTATTTTCATAAATTATCTCCGATGTATAGGTATTTAATGTGCATTTATTTCATTTTGATTCAAAAAACAGCAATCGAGAATGAAGATTTTTAAGTTACATTACTTAAGGCTTGTACATTATGCATATGTATATAAAAAGCAGTTTTTTGCGTTGGTCCGCTATAAAAGTCATATGAATGAGTAAACAAGAGACTCAGGGTCACCAAGAGCAGATCAAGCAACTCTTATTATTACCATTGCAGCAATCAACTTACGTATTTAGTTGCACCTTCAATTTCCATCTCTATGCTGGCGATAAAGTAAATCTGTGGTGCAACTTTAGACAAACCAAAATCAATATTCTACCAACTTTTACTTTTCAATCTATCAAATGCACTCGGTCAGTAGTGAATCTCTGGTTAGATAACATTGCGACAAAAGAGAATGAGGATTACCCAATGCGTATTGACCAACTGAAACGAAACACAGAAAATGCAGAGCAGACCCATTAAGAGACAAGCCTTATAAACAGTAATGGCTATTCTACGCCTAAATGTTCACCAGGTGCAGCTCAATGTATAAGTTAAGGGCACGTCTCTATTTGGGTTAACAATTAAGACATTGACATTAGAAATTATCTGAGAATTTCGTTATCTCATTGTCAACATTGCCACTTGAACAACTGAAAACTAATTTGCTTACTTTCATCCTTTGTTAAGTACTGCTTAGTTTCACACACATCAAACAACACCAGAGACACGTGAAATGAAAATGGTAAACCCAGGATAGATCCTCTTAAGATGTACGCAATATTATGATGCTTATGTAAATATTCTAAATTTCTCTTCCATTAGTACTAATTGTTAGCATTTAACATAAAGTTGTAAAACACCTTTGTAAATAAAACACGTATTTGCCCGGACTTGTGAACGTAGCATTAGAGAATATACATCAAATGTAGAAACGCGAATTTACATTATAAACAATGGAGAACCACCAGGATTTTTACCGACTGTCATTATGTTATGAAATGTAAGTTACACTTACTAACTATTATAATGCTTCTCTTCTACGTTTATTATCGACAGTTGAGATTTCTAGCAAAAAACCTGCAGTCACTATAAAACTATTATAATTGCGAAGTGTACAGTGTAATAACGTGTACAGAAGTTGTAACGCGTTTCTACTCCGTCGTAATGAGCGATGTTTTGTAACTCAACGCTGAATCGAAGAATATATTGCTAAATAAACTGGTTAAAAATGCGTGCAAATATTTCCAGCAAAAAACAATATTGTTGCTACTTATAGTATTTAGCATCACAATCACGGGATTCATTTCCTTTTGAATCAGGAGTCAACTTTAGATGCCATAATATGTTTACATTGTTTGGTGTGCATTTTTAAGGTTTGTGGTTTTAACGAGCAAGTAAATAACACACTTAACCTTCATGCGAAAAAACAGAAACGTTATACGTGGGGAAATAATCCACGTTTGGATGTGAGTTTCTTCGATAGGATGAAAAATGAAAGGGGTATGTTACATTATCAATTAGGTATTGTATTACAGATTACAGATAGCAACAATGTAGGTTCCTTCTGGATAAAGCATTATAACGTTTTTAGCGTGCAAAGAAACGCATTCGTAAACCATTGTAAAGCATTTCAAAGTGGAATATACAAATTATCTGAGGAATTCAACCTGAAGTTTAGTTTCGATTAAATATAAGATACTACTCGGTTCTGTCCAGTGCTGTGATTAGTACTTATTGCTCTACAGCAAGCAATAGGTACGGGAAGAGGGAATTTTTACGTCTATTATGAGTGAAGAAAATAAGTTTTGAAAAAAAGTGTGCAATGGGTTACGTAAATAAAAAACTGGGTAGTTTATTTTATTCCCTGGGAGAAAACGTTATTTCCTTGCACCCGAAACTGTGTATTCTTGTGCCAATTGTGATTTCCCTTCTCTTGGGGTCTGGGTTGCTCAACTTGAATTTTGTCAGTGATTTGGAATATCTGTATACTCCGAAAAATGGACAGAGTAAATACGACAGGGCAATAGTGGAGGATTTCTTTCCCATGAACTACTCTGGTGGCTTTGATATTTCGAGGACTACGAGGCTAGGCAGATTTCTGAGGTCAGATTTTAATTAATATTGCTGGAAATGACAAAACACAATTTTAACAACATGATTATTATTTAAAGGATAATTGTAACGACGCAAAACGAAGAAAGTTTACTAAATGCAGACACTTGGAAAGAAATTCTTGAACTGGACAATGTGGTTCATGATGTTTCAATACACAATGAAGATATTCCACTCAGCTATGGCAATTTGTGTGCACGGTGGGAAAAATCCTGCTATGAAAATGATATTCTGGATCTAGGACAAAATTCTTTGATGGAAAGGATAGAAAATGGCTCTCTTCGTCTCAGCTATCCAATTATGTTCAACTACGAAAATTTCAAAACTTATCCATTACCCAAGTTTTTTGGTGGGGTCAAATTAACCCCAGATAATACTTCAGTCTTGAGTGCCCAAGCTTTACTCCTCCAGTACATTTTGGCTGTGGACACTGAAAAAGACGATTTCATGTAAGCATAACCTAAACATTACATGACATGCATTCATTTAGGTAAACCTTTATTTGAAATACATAGAAAATTGGCCCATTTCCCACAGGGAAAAAATTAGAAAAACTAAAATAAATGTTATAAATTCTAGTGTTGGAAAATTTTCATTTGAAATAATAGAAAATTTCCTTTCTCCCACAGGGCAAAAATTAGAATTAAATGTAATAAATTAGCTTGATGAATTTCAGATACGGTTGCTTACAAACTTTGTTGAATTTGTTTTCATTCTTTCAGAGGTAAAAAGTGGGAATTGAAGATAGTAGAGAGAATCAAAGAAACTAATAGAAAATGGAAGAAGATAAGGATTAATTTTTCAACCAAAGAGTCATTTCCTCAGGAGATCAATGCCAGTATTGAGTCCATAGTTCCTCATTTTGTTGTCACTTCATTCTTGATGGTATTATTTACAATTGGATCTTCGATAAATTTTAATAACAATGCCACGATTTTGTCGAAACCCTGGCTAGGCCTTACTGGTTTCCTTTCTGCATTACTTGGCACTTTAGCTGGATACGGGCTTATGAATTTTTTGGGAGTTCCCTTTGGTAAGCAAAACTTAAGATAATTTTAATTACTGTGTTTCTATTTTTTCACTAATTAAATCATTATTACTGATTATATTGTTTTTTATATCTACAGCTGATATTTGCCTGTCCGTGCCATTTATCATGATTGGTAAGAAAAAGTTCTAATACTGCAGTGATAATAATACAAAGGATTTTTTATGTAAAAGTACTTTTTAGCACCAGAAGTTTTCTTTTAAATAGGAATTGGTATCGATGATACTTTTGTAATGGTGGCATCCTGGAGAAAAACATCCCCAAGTGATTCCGTTTCCCAAAGAATAGCAGAATCGTATTCAGAAGCTGCCGTCAGCATTACAATTACCTCTTTAACAGACATGTTATCTTTCTTTGTGGGAATATTTACCGATATTCCAAGTATTCAGATATTTTCGGCTTATGCAGGCACCTGTGTTGTTTTCATTTACCTGTGGCAAATTTTCCTTCTCGGGGGTGCGATGGTTTTAAGTGGTTTTCATGAACAATCTAATAGACACTCTGTTCTATGGTGGTTGGAAGTTCCACCGAGGACTAGAACAGGTATGGTAGTAAATTCACTCTTTTCTCTGTATTTAAATATTATTATTCCCCAATTGCATATTTTTAAACACTTATTCTACTTTTTCAGATAGTATGTCGTCTCTACAGCGGATTTTCTTCATGGGAGGAGTAGAGAAATCCGACAGGGATGAAAATAATACCAGTTCTGAGAATACAATAATGATTTTCTTTCGGGACAATTTCTCGCCATTTATTTGCAAGTTTTGGGTAAAAGTTGCAATTATTGGGATATTCCTAACATACATTTGCATATCGATATGGGGAATTTCTTCACTGCAAGAAGGTCTTCAACAAGAAAAATTGGTACCATACTCATCCTATGTGTCCAAATTTCTTCAAGCAGAAAAGAAGTACTTAAAGACCTTTACGTATCGAATTCAGGTAAAAGTTTTCCCAAAAAATTTTGTCCTTAATCTATCTAAAAAAATTGCTGCAATTTATGAAGAATTGTTATCTAAATAAAATAATTTGCTATCAATTTGAATTCATACGTATCCTAATAGAGTCACCTAAAAAATGAGAGTAATTAAAAAAAATTAAATTAGCTAATTTGTCTTCGGCTATCGGATAACAGATTAATTTATTCAGATTACATATTATTAATATTTATGAAACAGATCGTCGTTTCATCCGATTTGGAATATTCTGAAAATGAGACTCAGCACCGGATTTCAGAAATGCTTGAAGAATTTTATAAAGTGGATCACATTTCTAAGGAGTACAGTGAGAACTGGTTAAGGGATTATCTCCATTATTTAAAACTGTATGGAGAATTCGAAGACTACAATATAACTAGTGAATCAGAGTTTATCAGTGTTCTAAAAACGAATTTTTTGAAAGATTATCTCCCGATCTCTAAAGACATAGTTTTGAATGAAAATGGTACCCGAATCGTTGCATCCAGATACATAATACAGAGCAAACAGGTGATGAATTCCACTGTGGAAAAGGAATTGGTGGTGAATCTGAGAGAAGTGGCTGAAAAAGTCAGTAATCGACTGAAAATGAATATTACAGTTTACCACCCGTTTTTCGATTTCGCGGATCAGTTCATCGTCATCAGAGAACTGACCATCAAGCTAATGGTCCTCTGTGTCATCGTTGTAATGGCTGCGACAGTTATTTTCATTCCTAATTTCGTGTGTTGTGTTTGTGTCTTTGCAACAATCGCCTCCATAGAGGTGGGCGTGCTGGGCTTCATGAGTTTATGGAATGTCAGTTTGGACTTGTTTTCCATAAATTGCATTATCATGTGCATTGGCTTTTCCGTGGACTTTTCTGCACACATCAGCTACGCGTACATCACTTCCGAGAAGACACAAATTCTGGACACCAGTGAAGGGAGAGTCAAATCTGCCTTGTACTCTTTAGGACTCCCTATTTTGCAGGGAAGTATTTCTACCTTCATTGGCGCTTCTGCCATGATAGCCAGTTCCTCCTACACTTTTATTACGTTTTTTAAAGTGATCTTCCTGGTAATTTTGTTTGCTACGTGGCATGCCTTATTCCTACTTCCTGTTTTGTTAATTTTCATTAAACCAGAACTAATTTTTAGATGTGGCACCAAAAACTCATACAATTTCCGTAATGCAATCCTTACGGGTACTAACAATTTATCCCAAACAACTGAAAAATATGAAACTAAGGAAAATATGAAATAATTAATAATTTTACGCATACCTCTTAATACAAATGTACAATAAACACAACAATAAACTCCTATTCTTATGTTACCATTATTAAGACAAGCGCAGCGAGCTCTTTATAATAATGAATGATCTGTCTGTCTGTCTGTCTGTCTGTGCGTTCGCGGAGAGGTGGGCATGGGTACAGTGACCCGCAATCAAACACTCACCGCTAATGAAACACTCACCGCTCACCACGCGACTCTTTGCTACATCTGTGTTAACGGGTTTATTTAATAGATCATTTTACTCGTTAGTGTACAAAAAGTTAAACTTGTTCTTTATAACCTTATTATTAGCTTACAGTTACTATTAAATACGTACATATTTATAGACACATTCGAATAGTTAGCCTAAATTTTAGAAAATGATACTTATTCATCAAAACTCATACTCATGTCAACGGCAGACGTTGCACCAACTTCCGCAGTACTTGGTGTCGTTGAATTTGCTTCTGGCTCAGTCTCGATTGCAGCTGCGGGAGTTACAGTGTTGATTTGTTGAACAGGATTTCCAGCCCCATTTGATGTAGTAGGGGTAGAAGAAGTAGCCGTCGACGGAGACACATTTCCTCCTTCGTTTACAACCCCATTAGCTGGAATCGTTGCTCCACCACTACTGAAAAATTATTTATTATTATTCTTACTGATTTATTTGAAAGTATATGTCAGTTATTCACACATATGCTTTTATAAACAGAGGGCTAAATTTGGACTTAGAATTACTGGTAATTTATCAGAGCTGCAGTGGCTTCTGCTCCCGAGGCAAAAACTACAGCTGGGATTCCTGACGATGACGAACGCAGAGGTCGAAATCCTATTCTTTCATGCCGCATTAGCTTTTGAGCTTCTTGGACAGTTACTCCTGCTGATGGTGTCTTCTTCTTCTCAGCCTTCGAAATGTAATCAAAATCTTGAAGGTCATCAAGTTTCAGTTCAATCCTTGTTGGAGAGCGACGAATCATATTTATTCTTGATTTATTTGTAGATTAATGATTGCCGATTTGCGTTGTTCAGCACAAGCAATTTTTAATTCTAAAAAACAGATTGTAATCCTAATTTTAAAACTTTAAGACTTTAAAAACATTCTTTTTTCATTGCTCTCCGTTTTGAAAATCACTGAATGAAATATAATACCACAGAAATTTCTTACCTTCAAAATTGTGAAAGAAAATCCAAAATAGTTTACTTTAGAAAACTGATTAATCCTTGTGTTACTGATTTGTAAAACTATTTACCAGGGCTTTCAGTGCAGTATTTCATTTGTGATGAACTTCACATTCACGAATGGATTTCTTCCCGCTATTGTCACATGACTCGTAGAACACGTTCTCCTTTCATCTTACAAACTTGCGTAAAAATAAAAGTGGTAAACAAAAGTGTGAACAACTGTGTTTTTGTCTTTCGTTTTCGAATAATTAAGTTTTTCAAACAATTTTGGTAACTCCAGAGCATTTAATAAGGAAAAAGGATGGCTGCAGCAACAGCATCTATGTCCAAAGAAGTTTCTCCTGCTGGTCAACCTGGGCCTTCAGTTTCTAGTGCAAAGGATAAGCAGGCAGAAAGATTAAATAGACTTCGTGACCTCCATTTAAAAAGGGTTTGTTAATTTTACTTTTACTATACGAAATATTTATAAATGTTAATTTGCGATCGGGAGTAATAATTTCTCATAGATTTTTACGTTAAATTCGTGCACTGAAACTGAAAGTAATACATCATACATAATCTGTGTGCCTAATCCAAATTATTTTTAACGTTTGAATAGAATGAAGCTAGAAAATTGAATCATCACGAAGTTCAAGAAGAGGAGCGTCGTGCCAAGCTACCCAGTAATTTTGAGGCTCGCAAACGAAAAGCGGAATGGATTTTAAACGAAGAAGGAGTTCGGGCTAAATGTCTAGCTGAAGGAGAAGATTTTGATCGAATTAAGTTACTTGATGTTCAAGCAGATGAGTTGGAAAAGTTGGAAAGACTTCGATCCAGGAAGAAAAATCCCGATCAAGGATTCTCCAACTACGAAGATGCTACCATACGGCAACACAAAAGACTGGTTTCTAATATGAAAGTAGATCTAGTAGGATATGAAAAGGAGAAAGAAGATGTTGGGGAGGAAGCCTTTTACGCTGGAAAGGATACCTTGGTCCATGGTCTGCATAAAGACAAACCGGAAAATATTGATAGGATGGTTGAAGATTTAAATAAACAGTAAGTTAAAAGTTTGGAAACATTTTTCTAAAATATGTTCATTTTTTAAAGTCTACGAAGGGAAGGGGAACTTAAGATAAATTAAGTGTTACGGCTACAATAATATTATTATTTCGTTCCAGAATCGAAAAGAGAGAGAAGTACAGTCGTCGCCGTGTGCATAACGATGAAGCTGATATCGATTACATCAATGAACGAAACATGAAATTCAACAAGAAACTGGAACGCTTTTACGGACAGTATACTTCGGACATCAAACAGAATTTGGAGAGAGGCACTGCCATTTAAATCAGTTTTATGCTATTAGTAACTTTATATTCTTTTAAAATACTGCTGTAATAATATTACGTCGCATTATATTGTATATTTATAAAAGTGTTATTTCAACAAAACAGAAATATCTACATATTATATATATATTAATGAATTTGAGGACAATTGTATGCAATAAGCTGTCGTATGATTTAGTTTTTGTTCATTTTTTAATGTACTTCGCTTTATTGCAATTATTGCAAAGTATGGAAACGATAAAATGATAGGAAAATAAATTATATGTGGTATACATGATTTCCTTAAATTTAACGTGCATTCCTTTAATTCCTTGATATCTCAAATGCGACTGATTTTACATTTCTAATGTAAAATAAAATAAAAGAATCGTTTTTGTAATTTTTTTGAATTTTTAGTTAGCATAAAAATACCAAATCTACTTTACTTATTTCCCCAATGACATTTATGCCCTAGAGCATTTCTTCGTATAAAATGGTCCCTCAACTGCATGGACGCTGGTTTGACGTTTGAGCAATGTCTGTCCTTTATTTGATAACAAAGGCAATACGACTGTTAAATGTGGAAATAAAGCCCATCGTCACCATTGAATATTGAGAATGCTCTATGCGGGCGGGCTCTGACCTCTCCTCACTTTTGTCGTACACGATAGGCAGATATGGATTTTTATTGTGCAAGAGTTTTAATTATTACCATACAGGAGTAAACAATGAAACGTGTCATTGCGTACATCTCTAAATACTGTAATTAAATGAACCAAATGAAACTATTTATGGGGAAAACAACATCTAAGTTATTTACGCAGTTTGACTGATTGTGATGAAAATATTTTGTTTCTGTCATAACGAAGTAATTCATGTCAGTTAATTACAGGTATAACTTTTATTATTTCCTTGTTTTGCTATATCATTATTAAAATTCACAAACAATGTAGAAAAATACAAAGGCTCAAATAGATTTGTTTAAATTTTTATGTTTTTCATTAAAAAGTTACCAATTGTGTATATCAGCGTGAAATTATTGCCTGTATTGGCATGTAAGTTTAAGTTTGGTCAAAATTACCTTCATAAACTAACAAAACATTGGACTTTAAAAATTCACACTTGTTCAGCCTTGTTTCCTCAGATTGATATTGAGATAAAACTGGTTGCTCAGTTGCTCACCCATAATTACAGCTAAACTGAATTAAAAATTGGAAAATGTTGAAATTCATTACAAAGTTGCCAAATCGAGTAGAAGAAGGAACTGGGTCTCAGATAATCTCTATAGTTCAGCTACATAATATTTCATTATGTTAGGAAACATTCATTCAATATTCACTGACTGTACTGAAAAATTATTGAATGGAAATTGATACAATGTGAATGGGAGTGAAAATACTGGAGAACGTTGATATATTGGACACTGTAGATGCGACAAAACAAACATCTCAGTTTTTGCATCTCATGATTTGATGAGTATCATAAAAAAGTAATTTACAGCGTAATTAGAACAGTTATTACATACATTGGTAATTGTTAGATACTAATTTTTTACGAAAAGCAAAATTCAGAATATCACTATAATCGGGACCATGTACGTAAAAACAAATGGTAAATACATTTGTTACTAAATGAATTTTAGAGGATATTTTTGGGAAAATATTCCAATATGCTTTCCAGAATGTACTGATAAAAAATGTTTTCGTGTTTGCCAAAATTTAAAAACAACTAGCTAATTAAGTTTTGCCATTGCTGCAATCTAGACTAGATTTCCCGACTATCAAAGAAGTTTCTCGGATATAGGTGTCCACAAAAGGATGTTTGACCTTACCACCTTTTTGCTGTTTGGTTTACGTTACAACATCAGATTATATCTGCCAAAATCATCAATACCTTTCCGTTAGAAACATTTGGTGCAGTGCTTCTATTGCCAGAGTAGGTATTTAGAGACATGAAATGGTGGAAAATTAATTAAGAGCTCTATTGTGTACGAAAGTTTATAAAAGAGGGAAAGGGTTTAGTATTTGGGACAGTGCTCTATTGGGAGTCGAAGAAGACCAAAGATTGTTTAAAAATTTGGAAGAGAGAAAAAAGAGCAGGAATAAAATGTCTAGAATAACAATTTTCGTATTCCTTACGGTAGCAATTGTTTACTGCACACTCTTAGTAAGCAAATTTTGGCAATTATATTGAGTGATAGATTATTTTCATTAAAAAATTACTTGATATTTATCTTTACATGAAAGTTCAGTCCAAAGTTCACCTAATGTTGCAATTTATTTACCTTTTAGAATGGTGTAAACGGACAAGACAAGAAATGCAAGAGTGTTGTTGCCGATTTAACAAAACGTCAGTTGGGAGGCATTGCAAAGTAATAATTTTGCGCTTTGAACTAAAATATTCCTTTATCTTAAAATAACTACATTTTAATTACAGATGCACCAAATCCATGAAATTTAAAAACGGAAAGGATAAAGCAGCTAAATCTAATGTAATTTTATTTAAGCAAAAATGTGAATGAAATAACATTTGCGCTGGTCATGCTAATAATGTATTCTCTGTGTCTTCTCTGTTTAGTGTATCTTGAGATGCGTCATGATAAACGAGAAAATTGTAATTATTTTATTTATATGCAGTACTTGAATATTCTAATGTTTTTTACAATGAAAGCAGATTACATAAACTTTACCTTGTTATTTATGTTTCTTAGTTAAATGAAGATGGTACATTTGACAAAGATGGAGTGACCTCGTTTATCACCAGAGAGTTTTCAGAGGATTCCAGAGACAATGTTCTTAAGCATTTCATGGTTTGTGTCGAAGAATTCGGTAAATTCACAAAGATTATCATGAACAGAAATGCATGGAATTTTTCAACTTTTTAAATTTTAACACTTTTAATAGGGAGCTTGATTGACCCTAAGGAAGAATTCTGCAAAACATATGAACCTATTATCAAATGCCTGACAAATAAACTGTCCGTGGTACGTGATTTTCTAGAAATAAATTATGCAACTATATTTTTAATTTTATCCACATATTTAAGGGATTTCTTAATAACGTGAATGAAATTATTCTGCTTTCAGATTTGCGACTAATAATCTTCATGACCCGTTAGTGGATAGCTACAAATTTAAATTTTAAGCTAATACATGTATTTATAAATTGTCTGCATGTCCAAATATAAGTAGTCGTTACATTTAGAACTATTGTGTTTGCACATTGCACACAGAACTTCAAACAAGATTTCTTTCAAGAATTAATGGATACTATTTGCCCTGATGAAGAAAAAAGTTAATTCAAACAACAATATCTACAATGTAATAGATATTCCAAGAATGGTAATATATTAGAGAAAATATCCAAAGTTTTGTAAATCCACAGCTTATTATTGTTTCATCAAAAGTTTTTGCTAAAATTGTATAATATTATGAATAAATTCTGAATATAATTAGCACTAGCAATTAAAACATAAATTTACTTCAGAAAAGTAAATAGAAAAATACTGAGCACAATTTCCAGTGAATGTATGCATAATAATTACGAGGCTTTTTTTGGGGGGGAGGGCTAAAGTCATTAAAAAGATAGATTAAAAATAGCAATTTTGCATAGAGCTTTTAAACTTATTTTTGCAATTAAGTAAATCAATAATTTCTAGCGAACCGTACTAAAGCAAAAAGCAATGGTACCCCCTTTTTTGTTGTTGAAAATCCCAAAAGCTGTAGAAAAAGACACATGGTTGATGCGTAAAATAAAGCACTTAGAAGTAAGTGGCAATAATATAAGTACCGAATTTACATATTTTGTAGACATTTACTATATTTAAATTATTAACCATCGTAGGAAATAACAAAAACAAATGAAATACTTAGGAGGTAAATGTTCGAATACAAAACCTTATGCCAATCCACATATTACGTTTCAATTGAAAAACGTGCAGTTAATCAAAGACGACTCTTGTCCAAATAGACCCGCCACTCACTGCACACTTGGAAAATGTAATTCTGCGGAACACCACATTTGTATTGGGGACTCCAAGATTCATAGCACTCAAACTTTGCAATTTCTCCATTAAAGTCGAAGACTTGCACGGTTTCCATTTTCGGCGTTTTTCTGACTAAAACTCCGTTTTCTTGAACAACAAGTGAAAACGGCAAGTAGCCACAATCATCGAACTTTGCGAGTGAATATCCGAAGCAGTCGTAATACCCGTAAGTCTTTCCATCGATTTTGCCGGGAGGGAGGTATGCATACGGACGAAAAATCTCATGGCCAAGCAAAGGTGGTATTGGAATCTTTAGTCTTGTCAAAACGTTATTGGTCAGTTCATTATTTACAAAGGCCCAAGCGTAAGGTCTCAACATGGTGAAGTTTTCAGAAGAATGGGTGATGTTTAGCATGTAGGAAAAGTTTCCAACAACATTGGTGTAGTCTCTGCCGATTGTGTTGACTTTACAAGTCAAATTCCGCATATTGTCATTTTGTTCAACATTTAGAATTTCCGGAAGTGGAATGTTGGCAACTGTAGCTGTCTCCAATTTAGGTATGGATGTGTAAGGGAATCCTGCTAATTGTAAAGGATGAACTGTGTCTATGGCTTGCCCTGTAGGTAAACCGGCGTAGCACCGCTTTGGAGGAATTCCTCCGGAAACTGGTAACGGAATTAATTTCATTGGTGGAGTTTCTTCAGTCCAAAATGGATTCGTATCATACATGCCACAGACGTCTTTCCCACTCAGGCGATTTCCCGTACAAAGATGGTTTCCTGGTCTAGCAGCATACGGTCGGAATATGCAGTCATCCACTTTTGCGGGCAATTCCACTTTTTTCTTAGTGTATCCACCACCGAAGTACGTCAAAATGTGTCTCACTTGGGAATTGGGACAATAAGCAGTACAGTGTGAGTCGAAAGAGCTGGCGTTTGTTATAGCCGTGTCTTGGCCTGGTCTCTCAGCTTCCTTCATAGCCATGAAATCCGTTGCTCTTAGAATATCAGGGATCTTATCCTGCGGTATCTTAATCGTTTTATCTTCCTCTGTTGCGGGAGTAGTTCCAGGTGTAGGCGGTGCAGGTGCGGCTTCAACCACTTCCTTTAATTTGTCGGCAATCCCTTTAAAGTCGACTTCTGACTTTCTGAAAAATGAAAAATTGAAAAATTGCACGATTTCTTTGTTTCTGCTCTTTCCTGGTTTGATTACTGTCTAACATATAGCTATTTTTAAGTCATACAAATAATTATGCTAATCATGTCTTACTTCACAGTTTGAACGCCAAAGCAAGTCCCGGAAGGGTTCGATGTGCACGGAAATACAATTGGTTGTCTAATCAATGGTTGAACTTGCACCTGGATCATTAGGGACGTCAGAAACAATGCTCCTCCAATTGCCTAAAAGTCAACTGATGGTAAATGCAACATAAAAAATAGATAGCCCAGTTTTAAGTACAAAATAATTACATTAAGAATGAATACTCGATTAATGCCAAAATATCCTCCAGGTCTAATCGCTGGTGTTCGTTTTCGTGAGAATGACATTTCCATACTTAAAACCTGCATTTATATTTGTCATTACATTTTTGCAACATTCTACGCTACTTTAGTGTGTGTATACTTACAAACCGACGATCTTTACTATTTTTTGATGACATCAAATTGTATTTTTGAATTATATGACTCCCATTCATAATCTAAAAGGAAATATAGCTGTTCGGTAACATTATATCTTTAGGAAACCATATTTTTTAATATGACATAGGACAAGATTAAGATATAATTTATTAAACCGTTTCGCCAACAGAACTGATGGAGGCGCTCGTAAAGAAAAATCCCGTTATAGTAGGAAGCATGTAATAAAAAACCTCGGACAGGCGATGTGATGTTGTTTCTTTGTACTGTAAGAGATTTAAAAATTAAAAATTAATTTTCTGTCCATCGGTTTCATTCCTCTAACTTGGTTGATGTCCGGATACTTTTAATGCAGAATGTTTTTATTTTATGTGCACCCAAATGATATTTTAGGTACCTAAACTAAGAAATAGTAAAACATTAGGCATTTACAATACCTTGATTTTGTCGTCTGAACGTAAATTATTAATTGTCGAGTGATTGGCTAATGTTTCAGGGGGTCTCTTAGGGGGAATAATCACATTACTTAAATTAAGTGCTTCGAAAGTAAAATCTAAAATCTGAAAAAAGTATTCAGTGTTTACTCTTCAAGGATAAGCATTAAAAGTATTTATACTTCCGACACATATGCCGTTTCATACCTGAAAGCAATAATAGCTGAGAACAATGACAGAGAAAGTTTTGGATGCGCTTCGGACGATATCCATGATAATGATGTGGGAATCAAACATTGCTGAATGGGTTATTTTGGGTTGGTTTTGGTTCTTTGCTGCTCCTTTCCCAGGCTTCACAGGGTTTAATATTGTGTTACCTGGAAAGAAAGAAAACCACGGAATTAGTTATGCCTTGAGCAACCAGGCATATATCCAGGAATTTGTTCAAGGGGGATTTTCAAGTGAAACGCGGAAGTGCTAGAAATTTTTAGGTTTTTTGAAAATATTTTCCTTTCTCGGATTTTCTGGGCAAAAAGTCCTTCAAAATTAGACTTACGCGTAGCGAAGAATTCCTCTGTTTGTTCATTCCATTGTTTTGCAAGGTTACAGATAGCTTTGGAGTAATAAACCAGCATATGAAAAAAGCTTCGTGCACAAAATACGGCGTAGACCTGCATACAAACCACTCCCCAACAGAGGTAAGGGAAGTACCAGGTGAAGTAGAGTTCGGTGGCGAAAAGTCGAAAATATATAATTGTGTTGATCTGCATACTTTCCTTCACTCCGCAGAGGTTCCAGTAGAAAAAGACACTACGGGTTACACCACTGATACCAAGGAGGAGAATCTCTACGTAGGGGTAGATTTTAATATCTATGTATGGATCGTAGCGTAATGTCCTACAACTGGAATCGAATTCGGTGATGTATTTGGCAATCGAGTTCCCTTTAACCAAAATGATCACGCTGGAGATACATGATAAGACGAGCATTGTCATATGAATTACCACCGATAACCAATGTTTTTCAAACAGTAGAACTTCCAGTTGTCTGAAATAAAGATAATTCAAGTTTTAATTACCTAATAATAAATACAAGCATTTTATATATTTGAACATTGAATAAATGGTTTATTTAGCAATATCAGGACAAAAATTCGACTCCTTTGCCATGAAATAATTAATGAAACCCAGAATTTAGTAATGCATGAAGAATTTAAATACTAACTACTACGGTAAACAATGCCCGGTTTTATTTATTGTATTTGAACAACTAATAAACACGAAAATGAATAAATTCCAGTGAAAAATCTAGTTTACCGGGTAGTTTTCCAAATCATGGTCCATTATTCTTATATTTCAGGGAAATGTCTAATTTCTTTTATTTTTATGATGAAATAAATACAAACGAGATAAATATAAGTGATGTAGACATACTTATATGGAGGTGGCACAACATCATGTGAATATTCCTCGAACTGGTACAGAAAAGAGACGATGAACAAGAAACTTGCTATGAAAATAAAGATGGACGTGAAGAGAAATTGGCGAAATCGCACATTAGTCCTTTCCATTCTGCAAACATATGTATTCTGCTTCCTGGAGTAAGTAAAGATGAAAGGCAATCGCCCCATAAAGAACAGAGACATCCAGTACGGCAGAAATGCAAGCAAGAAACACACACGCTTTTCTTTCGGCCATCTCCAAACAAAAAACATAAGATACCCAATTACCTTCATTATTTAAACGTGGCAGATGTAATTATTAGTGTTAAATTACTAACAAATGCTGTGTTAAGTCTTCATCTTCAACAGGATCATTTTTTATTAGCCAGGAAGCATCTGGACGGGGACACGAAAGGCTTCCGGAAGAAGCAGAAATATAAAAGGAACTATAGAACCAAGCATTAAAGTTGATCTTCACTTTATCCCTGGTTTCATTCGCTCGGATTTGTTCTTTCAAATTCTTTTCCTCCTCTGCTTTCTCAATAATCTCAAGTTGCCGTAAATCGTTTGAATCTCTATAAATAAATATAAAATGTCCCTGAACTAAAAATTCAAATGATCAATGATCAGTAATGTAATCAAGTGTCCTCAAAGCGATATACATCAGAGTCATGTCTGATTTAATTTCCTTATCGAAAAATTCAATTGATGGTGTAGCTTCTTCGATTGATATAACAGATGTTTCCGAATAATCTTTCTGAAAAATATCAACTTTTTGGTGAATTGGGGGCTTATTTTTTAAAGTTGATTTGATTGCCCAATGTCTTGGTGTTACTTCATCCTGAATGGCTAATAGTGATTTACGGTAGTGAAGAGACCGTTTCCTCTTTCTGAAAATGGTAAGTTTTGCCAAGAAAATGTTAGGATTTTGACAATTTTCTAAAGCAGATAAAAGTATATATTGCATAGTAATTTAGCTTTATTGAGCCTACCTTAATTTTGGCTGCAATTTCATTTCCGGTTGCGTTTTCTCAATTTTATTGACGTTGAACTTTTTTGCGGATGGAAGCGTATCAGTGAAATGCACTTGACCTAAGGAGGAAGCCTCATGACTTCTACGACTACTAAGGTGTGATGGAGTATCCTCTGAATTTCTATGGCTGTCGAATTTAATTGCCGTTGTCGAATACCCGGCAGTTGTCGATTTGCTTACAGTACCTCTTTTCAGACTTGGAAAAATGTAGCTCCCGGGGGAAGCCGCATTGGTGAAAATAGCACTTTTCGTATAGTCATAGCTATCCGATCGAACATTGGTGTAGTTTTTCGTATTCTTTTTTTCCGGTATCTCTATAAAGTTAGGACAATTTTTCATTGTATTGTTTGTAATGTACGATAATCACACTTAATTTATGCAGATAAACAATATATTTTTTACTTTCAAGTGTTTGTCGATGTATATTTTCTGCAATGGCTTCGTCAGCGTCCAGAGAAGGTAACCGTTGTCTGAAAAAGTAAAGAAAACTGAAGTAAAGTTTGAAATGGAGCAAAGCAAAAAGAAACATTGTTTTGATACTGAAATTCAACCAATATTTTCATAAAATCATTTTTAAAACGTGTAAAGTGAAAGCAACATCGGACTTTTCAGTGTTAGGATGTTTTGCTGTTGAAGACTCTTCACTTCCCTCTTTTCTGTCATTTTTCTGTAACATTTTGGGATTCTCCATTTTTCGTGATCTTCCTTTTATATTATATCAGCTTACGAATACAAGAGAAAACATCGTAGAATTTGAATATTTCTCAACTCTCGAGTTCTTTTGCCTTCGGGATATATATGAGAATAACTGACTAATTTCCCGACGATTCAAATCGAAGAGACAAAATTGGAGTACAGTCCAATTCTCCTAGATACGAACAAAAGTGACGGGACGGGAACAGGAAAGTGTTCTTGTCGCTCATTGGGTGAACATATTTGTATGTACATTTCAGCGTTTCCAAAAAATGTTGGTCACTCAATGTTGACATGGTTATAATATGCATTGTATGATCATGCTGCGGAATACCAAGTGATGGATGGCGGGACTCAAGGAGCGTCAAATGGTTGCCTCGGTTACTCCTCGGCTGCGTTTAATCAGGAGGGTCCACTAGAGTGTTTTGTTTCCAAAATTAGGGAAAAATATTTATATTTATTTACGCAGCCGAGGAGTAACCGAGGCAACCATTTGACGCTCCTTGGCGGGACTCACTTAACTTTGCCGATGTTGACAATTCATAGGAAAGACAATTTACAGGACATTTATTAGACTTTATTTAAAAAACAACATTTATGTAACTTATTTAGGAGGTGCAAAGAGCCCCAGCGGATGAAATTATGCTTTATGATTACGTGAAATTACGTTTGGACTTTGGAAATAGTTTTCATGAACTTTTCTGAGATCGCAATGTAAAAAGTTCAATTTTTACGCAGGTGTATGCCAATAAATAGCGTTTTTTAAGATTTTGAAAACATTTACATTTTTTGCATTTAAACATTAAGTTAACAAAACGATTGAAATAGTTAGCACAAAGAAGTAAACCGAATTCTACCACCAAATTTATTATATGTTTCAATTAAAAAGTGTGCAGTTAATCGAGATAACTCTTGGCCAAATAGAGCTGCCAGCCTCTGCAAACTTGTAAGACGTATGGCTCAGGAACTCCACATTTGTATTCGCGAGTCCAAGATTCATAGCACTCAAACGTTACAGTTTCTCCATTGAAGTCCGTGACAAAAACGCGTTCCTTTTTCGGCGTTTTCCTGACTAAAACTCCGTTTTCTTGAACAACAAGTGAAAACGGCAAGTAGCCACACTCATCGAACTTTACGAGTGGATATCCGAAGCAGTCGTAATACCCGTAAGTCCTTCCACCGAATTTACCAGGAGGGAGATATGCATATGGACGTATTGCCTGGTGGGCAAACAACCGCGGTATTGGAATCTTTAGTCTTGTCAAAACGTTATTCGTCAGTTCATTTTTGATAAAAGCCGAAGCATACGGTCTCCACATGTAGAAATCTCCGGAGGGATGGAAGACGCTTAGGATGTAGGCATCGTTATAAAGCACATTGGCATAACTTCTGCCGATGGTGTTGGTTGTACATGCCAAGTCCCTCATGGCCCTATTTTGTTCAACATTTCGAATTTCCGCAAATGGAATGTTGGCAAGTGTAGCTGTTTCCAATTTAGGTATTGCTGTGTAAGGGAATCCTGCTAATTGTAAAGGATGAACTGTGTCTATGGCTTGCCCTGTAGGTAAACCAGCGTAGCACCGCTTTGGAGGATTTCCTCCGGAAATTGTTAACGAAATTAATTTCATTGGTGGAGTCGTTTCTCCAGTCCAAAATGGATTCGTATCAAACATGCCACAGACGTCTTTCCCATTCAGGCGGTCTGATGTACAAAGATCCAACCCTGGAGTAGCAGCGTACGGTCGGAATATGCACTCATCTACTCCTGAAGGCAGGTCCACTTTTCTCTTTGAGGATAAGCCACCGTAGTACGTCAAAGTATGTCTCACTTGGGAATTGGGACAATAAGCAGTACAGAGTAAGTCGAAAGAGGCAGCGTCTGTCGGGTTCACGACCCCTGGCCTCCCAGCCACTTCTATATTTTTATTCATGAAATCCGTTTCCTTCTGAACGTCAGGTATAATCTTCTGTAATTCCTCAGTCAGGTCGACTTCTCGTGGCGGGGATTTTTTTGTTGTAGTACGAACAGTTGTGGTAGGTGTTGTTGTTGTAGTAGGTGTTGTTGTAGTAGTAGGTGTTGTTGTAGTAGTAGGTGTTGTTGTAGTAGTAGGTGTTGTTGTAGTAGTAGGTGTTGTTGTAGTAGTAGGTGTTGTTGTAGTAGTAGGTGTTGTTGTAGTAGTAGGTGTTGTTGTAGTAGTAGGTGTTGTTGTAGTAGTAGGTGTTGTTGTAGTAGTAGGTGTTGTTGTAGTAGTAGGTGTTGTTGTAGTAGTAGGTGTTGTTGTAGTAGTAGGTGTTGTAGTAGTAGGTGTTGTTGTAGTAGTAGGTGTTGTTGTAGTAGTAGGTGTTGTTGTAGTAGTAGGTGTTGTTGTAGTAGTAGGTGTTGTTGTAGTAGTAGGTGTTGTTGTAGTAGTAGGTGTTGTTGTAGTAGTAGGTGTTGTTGTAGTAGGTGTTGTTGTAGTAGTAGGTGTTGTTGTAGTAGTAGGTGTTGTTGTAGTAGTAGGTGTTGTTGTAGTAGTAGGTGTTGTTGTAGTAGTAGGTGTTGTAGTAGTAGGTGTTGTTGTAGTAGTAGGTGTTGTTGTAGTAGTAGGTGTAGTAGTAGGTGTTGTTGTAGTAGTAGGTGTTGTAGTAGTAGGTGTTGTAGTAGGTATTGTAGTAGGTGTTGTAGTAGGTGTTGTAGTAGTAGGTGTTGTAGTAGGTGTTGTTGTAGTAGTAGGTGTTGTAGTAGTACGTGTTGTAGTAGTAGGTGTTGTTGTTGTAGTAGGTGTTGTTGTAGTAGGTGTTGTTGTAGTAGGTGTTGTTGTTGTAGAAGGCGTTGTTGTTGTAGATGTTGTAATTGTAGTAGTAGGTATTGTTGTTGTAGTAGGTGTTGTTGTAGTAGGCTCAGGTGTTGTAATGGACTCGGGTGTCGTAATAAGTTCGGGTGTTTCAGTAGGCTCAGTTGTTGTAATAATAGATGGTGTAACAACAAGGGGTGTTGTGGTAACTGGAGGCGGTGTTGGAACCATTTCTTGTAATTTGTCTCCAATTCCTTTCCAATCGACATCCGTAGCCCTGCAGAAAGACAAAAATAATATTACTGTTTTTCCAACAATCCTGTGGAGAATATTTTGTGATCACTTTTGATATTAGAAGAAAATCTTAAGCTTGCATTACAAATTTTATCGTTGGGGAGTATTGTACCATTTACATAAAAAGAGTTATAACAAAATTATGCATTACTGCCATTACTGGAATGAAGCGCACAAAACTTACTTCATCTCTTGAATTCCAAAGCAAGTGCCTGATGGGTTTGAATCGCATGGAAATATAATTGGTTGCTTGATCAATGGTTGAATTTTCACCTGGATCATTAGGGAAGTCAGAACTAAAGCTCCGCCGATTGCCTTATAAAATAACAAATGCCAACCCATGAGAAATGCATAGGGCAAATTATACATTTGAGTATTCAATGTGCATGAAACATTAGGATGTTATTGTAATTACTTACATTGAGAATGAAAACTCTGTCAATGCCAAAATATCCTCCTGGTCGGATAGCTGGTGTCCGCTTTCTTGAAAATGACATTTCCATACTTAATATCTGCATCATATTTATGTCATTAGTGCATTATAACTTTCTTCCAGCGTTAGTATCATTAAAATCAAAATGTTAATATGGTTAGCTCACAAAACGACGATCTTTGTTATTTTTTGATGACATTAAATTGAATTTTTTGATTGTATGACTCCCATTCATGATCTAAAACAAAAAATGCCATGACTAAACGGAATATAACTGATTTGCATAACTTTTAACTTTTTGGCTTTAGTGTCCGTTTGTCCAAAAAGAAAATCCGTTAGACAATTATACTAACAAATACAAAACATTACAAATGACCCAATGGTGTTACCGTTTCACCGACAGAGCTGATGGAAGTACTGGTGAAGAAAAATCCCATTATAGTAGGCAGCATGTAGTAAAACACTTCGGATAAGCGATTTGATGTTGTCTCTTTATACTGCAAAGAATTCATTGGATATTTAGAACTATTTCCTACTTCAACCTCATTCGAATATTTTAATTTTACCCAACCAAATCCCATTTACTGAAATGAAAATGATTTCAATTAACCTTGATTTTGTCGCCTGAACGTAAATTCTGAATTGCCGTGTGATTGGCAAAGTTGTCAGACTGGGTTTTAGTAGGTATAATCACAGTAGAGAAATTAAATGCGGCGAAAGTAAAATCTAAAATCTGGAAAATGTGAAAAAAGTACATTGTTTGTGGTTAAAAAGTGTGCATTAATAGTTTAGCCAAAATTCTGTAACTATACACAGTATAATCTCGAAAGGAACGGGTACCTAACCTAAACATGACGTAATGACAATAGGACAGACAGACCTGAAAGCAATAATAGCTGAGAACAATGACAGAGAAAGTTTTGGATGCGCTTCTGACGATATCCAAAATAATGATGTGGTAATCAAATAATGCAGAATGGGTCATTGAGGGATGATCCTTTGCGACTCCTTTCCCAGACTTTACAGGGTTCAATATTTTATTACCTAAAACATTTCAAAATCGAAACTACGTTACTAATCCTGGTAAAAAGTGTTTTTCATTATTCAAATAAATTAAATTTTAGTAAAAGGCTTACGTGTGTCGAAGAATTCCTCTGTTTGCTCATTCCATTGTTTTGCAAGATTGCTGATAGCTAGGGAGTAGTAGACTAGCATGTGAATAAGGGTCCTGGCACAAAATACAGTGTAGACCTGTATGCAAACCACCACCCAACAGAGGTAAGGGAAGTACCAAGAGAAGTACAGTTCGGTGGTAAAAAACCGAAAATATATCAGCGTGTTGATCTGCACACTTTCCTTCATTCCACAGAGGTCACAGTAGTAAAAGACACCACGGGTTACAGCATTGACTACAAAAAAGAGAATTTCCACATAGGAGTAGATCTTAACTTCGTGGTACGGATCGTAGTGTAATGTCCTGCAACTGGAATCGAATTCTGTGATGTATTTGGCAATCGAGTTTCCATTGACCAAAATGGTCACACTAGAAATACACGCCATCAGTAGCGTGGTCATATGAATTATAACTGATAACCAGTGCTTTTCAAACAGTAGAATTTCCAGTTGGCTGAAATAAAGAAAAATTTAGTAATAATGCACCTCATCATTATAGTATTTAAAAGCACGTCTAATATTGTAGCCCCAGGTAGAATAGAAAATTTAATAAGATTTTCTATTCTATTAGAAACTGCAGGATATTCCCGGGTTTTATACTTTAATTTGAACAACTTTTGGGGAAATGTCTAATTCTTCAGGTAAAAAGGATTATTTCAGTACCCATTATATATAAGCGTGGTTATTTCAGTATAATATGATTTTGAAATACTTGTATGGAGAGGGCTCAATTTCATGTGTAAACTCCTCGAACTGATAGAGAAAGGACATGATGAACAAGAAACTTGCTATGAATATAAAGATGGAGGTGAAGAGAAATTGGCGAAATCGCATATCAGTCCTTTCCATTCTGCAAGTATATGTATGCTGCTTCCTGTTGTAAGTGAAGATGTAGGGCAAGCGCCCCATAAAGAACAGAGTTATCCAGTACGGCAGAAATGCAAGCAAGAAACACACACGCTTTTCTTTCGGCGATCTACAGACAAAAAGGAAGGTCGATATTGAAGTTGTATATGGCAAATATTACTTTTAAATCACTTACAAATGATCTAGTTCTTCATCTTCAAGAGGATCAATTTTCATTAGCCAGGAAGCATCTGGACGGAGAATAGAGCTTTCAGAAGAGGGAGAAATATAAAAGAAACTGGAGAACCAAGCATTGAATGTGTTCTTCTTTGGATTTACGTTTTTATCCAACCGAATTTGTTCTTTCAAAATCTTTTCCGGTGGAAGCTGTTTAACTTTACTTGATTTTCTTATTCTATTTAAATTAAATATCAAAATATGCTATTCTGATACTGTAAATGATAATTGACAAAACACGAGTTATTGTTAGAAACTGTATTTTAAAAGGAACATACGAAATCTGGTTTGATCTGGTTTCAACATTCTTGTGTTCAGCTAATGTAATAATTGAATCGATAGACATAATGGATGACTGAGAAATAGCTTTCTTAAAGACATGTTCTTCAAGTTCTTCTTTCATATCCATGTCCTTTTCGTATTCTTCCAAGTCTTCGTAAACTCTGCTGCTTCTCCTCAGGATAAAGTGACTAGAATTCCCCATATTTTGCCTCATGTCTCCACTGGTCACTCTTTTGGGGGCAATGGTAGATTTATTACGACGAGTTGACTTGATTACCCATCGGCTTCGGCTTGACGATACTTCGTCAATGTCGCCTAACAATGGTTTACTAAAATTACGCGACAACCATTTTTTCTTTTTGGTCTTCGTGGAAGTGTCTGTCTGCACTTTCTGTCTGCAGATAGTACTTAATTGTCAATTATCTATTTTCTAGAGGAGGTAATATAAAGTTGGTTTTAATAGTTATCGATACCTTTGGCTTGGCTTTGACTGCACATTGTCTTCCGTTTGCTGTCTCTCTATGTGATGGGTACTGAACTTTTTTATGGATGGAACATCGTCTGTGTATTGTGGAGGTCCGAAAGGGTAACCCCATAGACTTCTATATTTAAGGTTTGGTGGAAAATCCTCTGACTTTGTCTCGCTCTCAAGGTTTGTTATCGTTGTCGAAGGAAGGGAGGTTGTTGTTGTTGATGGACGGGAGGTTTTTCTAGTCAAAGGACGGGTGGTTGTCGATTTGCTTTTTACAGTACTTCGTGTTGGACTGGGAAAAACGTCCTGGGGAGCCTCATTAGAAGTTTTTGAATAGGTAACACTCTTTGATCGAACAGTGGTCTTACTTTTACTAAACGTTAACCTTCTTTCGGGTATCTCTATAAAGTTAGGATATTTTTCATGGTAAATTGTAATGTTGAATAAGCCTTTATAGATAAAGATTAATGATTTATAAAAGAGTATCTTTTCCTTACTTTTTAGTGTTTGTCGAAGTAAATCATTTTCTGTAGCAGTAGTGGCAGTAGTAGCATTGTCAGCGTCTGGAGACGGTAATGGGTTTCTAAAGAAAATAACGAAAACTTAAATTAAAAGGGTCTAAAAATTACGCAACAACAATTTTTTCTTTTTGGTCTTCGTGGAAGTGTCTGTCTGCACTTTCTGTCTGCAGAAAGTACTTAATTGTCAATTATCTATTTTCTAGAGGAGGTAATATAAAGTTGGTTTTAGTTGGTTTTAATAGTTATCGATACCTTTGGCTTGGGTTTGACTGCACATTGTCTTCCGTTTGCTGTCTCTCTATGCGATGGATACTGAACTTTTTTATGGATGGAACATCGTCTGTGTATTGTGGAGGTCCGAAAGGGTAATCCCATAGACTTCTAAGGTTTGGTGGAAAATCCTCTGACTTTGTCTCGCTCTCAAGGTTTGTTGTCGTTGTCAATGGACGGGAGGTTTTTCTAGTCAAAGGACGGGTGGTTGTCGATTTGCTTTTTACAGTACTTCGTGTTGGACTGGGAAAAACGTCCTGGGGAGCCTCATTAGTGAAAATAGAAGTTTTTGAATAGGTAACACTCTTCGATCGAACATTGGTCTTACTTTTACTAAACGTTAACTTTTTTTCGGGTATCTCTATAAAGTTAGGATATTTTTCATGGTAAATTGTAATATTGAATAAGCACATTTAAATAAAGATTAATGATTTAAAAAAGAGTATCTTTTCCTTACTTTTTAGTGTTTGTCGAAGTAAATCATTTTCTGTAGCAGCAGTGGCAGTAGTAGCATTGTCAGCGTCTGGAGACGGTAATGGGTTTCTAAAGAAAGTAACGAAAACTTAAATTAATAGGGTCTAAAATTAAAATTCAGGTTCATTATGCGTTCCTTACATTGAAAATACATTGCATATATTTCATTACCCTCACTCACGGCCTGTCATGTAAAATATTTTTTTAAATGTATAAAATGAAATTGTTATTTTACCTTTCTTCAGTTTTCGAATCTTTTGTTGTTGTTATCCTTTCTCTCTTCTGTTCCTTTTCGGAAGCCTCCATTTTTACCGATCTTCACGTTGAGATCAGCTTTATGGCAATATTGGGAATTCCTCTGGTAACTTCCGGTTTCTTTTCCTTTCGGAACCAAAGGGTACACCTTTATTAACTTCTTCTGTATTATTCACATTACATTCTCCTTATCTTTCTAAAATTCTTGATGGAAGTTACGGACAAACCGACAGATACATACAATGGGAACTTTTGAACTTTCAAATATTGTTGACGAAAAGATGGAAGGGTGTCAACCGTGGAAAAACTTAAGAAGAAAGTGTGAGTAGAAAAATCGAGTGTATTGATTACAATGCGGGAATATTTGACGCGATAGACATATCGTCAGAACAACTCGTGAAAATATGTACTAATTAA